>CAJNDS010002706.1:0-142500 GCA_905221605.1 Symbiodinium natans | reverse complement strand
GCAGCTGTTTCAGCTGGCATCCCTTAGCCCTCCTGTACCCCTCTCTGGCAGTGATGGCACGCTCGTCAAGCGTCCTTGCCGGCGGCCTGCTGGGCGCCGCTTCTCTTGGCGGCCTGGCCTTCCTGGCACCTGGCCAGAGCCGACCAGAGCTCGAGGTGCAGACTCAGGTGGCTGCTCAGGCTCCAGGCTTCCTGGCGTCCTCCTCCTCCTCCAGCAGCAGCAGCGCCGCACAGGGCGTGACCGGTGCCTTGGCCGTGGCTGGCCTGAGCGTCGCTGCTGTGCGAGGCGCATCGGCCGCGTCCCGCCAGAAGGGCATCAAGCCTCGGGCTGCCAAGAGCGTGGTCGCGTGCCGGTCCCTGGCCAAGCTGAAGATTGACGAGGTGGACTTGAAGGACAAGCGCATCTTCATCCGTGTGGACTTCAACGTGCCCCAGGACAAGAAGGACCCGGACCCGAACGGGCGTGAATTCTCTGGGCACCTGTGAGCCTGTCAGGGACTAGGCCTTTCATGTATGGAACAAGTATATTGCACACTCCAATCAGGACCCCAACGTATAAGCTGTTAAGGTGTGGGCCAACTAGGTGTGTAGGATGAGCCAGACTCATGATATTGTTGATCGTGATGAAGTTGGTGAGGACCCGAACATCATCACCAACACTGCCCGCATCGATGCGGCCCTGCCCACCATCAAGTACGCCCTGGACAACGGTGCGAAGTCTGTGGTGCTCTGCTCGCACCTGGGCCGCCCCAACGGCCAGAAGGACGAGAAGTTCTCCATGAAGCCGGTGGCAAAGGTGGTCGAGGAGAAGCTGGGAAGGCCCGTGAAGCTGATGGACGATGTGGTTGGTGAGGATGTGGAGGCTGCCTGCAAGGATCCTGAGCCGGGCACCGTGATCCTGTTGGAGAACTCCCGGTACTATGTCGAGGAGGAGGGCAAGGGCAAGGATGCTGATGGCAACAAGGTGAAGGCGGATCCTGAGAAGGTGAAGGAGTTCCGCGCCTCCCTTGCCAAACTGGCTGACATCTACTGCTCCTTGGGGCTGGTTTACGTAATTTCACGTAGTTCTACGCAACTTTTTCGTAGGTTGTTGCTGCAAGCATCCTGCGGACATAAGACCAGACGAATAGTCAGGCTCGGATGCCTTCGGCACGGCGCACCGCGCCCACAGCTCCATGGTCGGAGAGGGCTATCCCGTGAAATGCTCCGGCTTCCTGCTGGCCAAGGAGCTCGATTACTTCGCGAAGGCCGGGTCTGTACCGCCGCACAGGAAACTTTATTTTTCGGTCATTCAGGTCACGTCAGGATGAGTCCCTGCTCAGGTGGTGGATGCCCCGACCCGGCCAGTGTGCGGCATCCTCGGTGGAGCCAAGGTGGCAGACAAGATCCAGCTGATCATGAACCTGCTTGACAAGGTTGACATCATGATCATTGGAGGAGGAATGGCCTTCACCTTCATCAAGGAGGCCGGTGTGGACATTGGCAACTCCCTCTATGACGAGGAGGGCGCCAAGCTGGTACCAGAGATTAGGAAGAAGGCAGAGGAGAAGGGCGTTGAGCTCATCCTGCCTGTGGACTTCATTTGTTCCTCCAAGTTCGGTGACGATGGAGAGATCAAGGAGGGCGACATGAGCACAGGCGTTCCGGACGGCTTCTTGGGTCTCGACATTGGCCCCAAGTCCATCGAGATGAACGACGAGGCCAGTGACCTTGGTGAAGAATGCAAACTCACATGAAGGATCATGAGCCATCAGTGCGATGACGACTCAACATCGCCACGCTTAATGCGCTAGCGGCCAGCCTCGGTATCTTCTGAGTAGTATCTGAGTAGTACCTGTAACTTGTAGTACAACGTTTAGCTCATGCAATCTTCACACTTCAATTCTCTCAAGCTACCAACCAGGCCATCAAGAAGTCCAAGACCATCGTCTGGAACGGGCCCATGGGTGTCTTCGAGATGGGGGCCGCTCGTTTTTGTTTTGCAGTGTGTTCCTGTCCGCCTTATCTCCACCTTGTCTCCCCTTACCCAAGCACCCCGGACTGCAAATTCTTGCAAGGCCTTCGAGAAGGGAACCAAGCAGATGATGGAGACCATCGTGGCAGTCACAAAGGAGGGTGCCGTCTCCGTGATCGGCGGAGGCGACACCGCCACTGCCTGCAAGAAGTACGACACCGTTGACAAGGTCTCCCACTGCAGCACCGGCGGCGGTGCGTCCCTGGAGCTGCTCGAGGGCAAGCTGCTGCCCGGCGTGGCCGCGCTGGATGACTCCAAGGAGCTGGCAGATGCCTAAATGTTTTGTGTGGTGCTTGTTGTTTTTCCCGGGTTTTGGCCCACTTGCAGAAGGTCTCTTGCGATTTTCACTAGCGCAAAGGGGACTTTCCGAGAGCACTTGTGGGATTTAGCCAATTTTCAGCGACCAAGATGACAAATCCCTCGCTGCTGGACAATTGCAAGGGTGATTGCAAGGGTGATTGCAAGGTGCGACATGAAACCAGAACCTCAGAGTCAGCATGTGCTTAGCTCGAGACAGCCTTTTCTGCAGCTGTTTCAGCTGGCATCCCTTAGCCCTCCTGTACCCCCTCTCTCTGGCAGTGATGGCACGCTCGTCAAGCGTCCTTGCCGGCGGCCTGCTGGGCGCCGCTTCTCTTGGCGGCCTGGCCTTCCTGGCACCTGGCCAGAGCCGACCAGAGCTCGAGGTGCAGACTCAGGTGGCTGCTCAGGCTCCAGGCTTCCTGGCGTCTTCCTCCTCCTCCAGCAGCAGCGCCGCACAGGGCGTGACCGGTGCCTTGGCCGTGGCTGGCCTGAGCGTCGCTGCTGTGCGAGGCGCATCGGCCGCGTCCCGCCAGAAGGGCATCAAGCCTCGGGCTGCCAAGAGCGTGGTCGCGTGCCGGTCCCTGGCCAAGCTGAAGATTGACGAGGTGGACTTGAAGGACAAGCGCATCTTCATCCGTGTGGACTTCAACGTGCCCCAGGACAAGAAGGACCCGGACCCGAACGGGCGTGAATTCTCTGGGCACCTGTGAGCCTGTGAGGGACTAGGCCTTTCATGTATGGAACCTGTATATTGCACACTCCAATCAGGACCCCAACGTATAAGCTGTTAAGGTGTGGGCCAACTAGGTGTGTAGGATGAGCCAGACTCATGATATTGTTGATGGTGATGAAGTTGGTGAGGACCCGAACATCATCACCAACACTGCCCGCATCGATGCGGCCCTGCCCACCATCAAGTACGCCCTGGACAACGGTGCGAAGTCCGTGGTGCTCTGCTCGCACCTGGGCCGCCCCAACGGCCAGAAGGACGAGAAGTTCTCCATGAAGCCGGTGGCAAAGGTGGTCGAGGAGAAGCTGGGAAGGCCCGTGAAGCTGATGGACGATGTGGTTGGTGAGGATGTGGAGGCTGCCTGCAAGGATCCTGAGCCGGGCACCGTGATCCTGTTGGAGAACTCCCGGTACTATGTCGAGGAGGAGGGCAAGGGCAAGGATGCTGATGGCAACAAGGTGAAGGCGGATCCTGAGAAGGTGAAGGAGTTCCGCGCCTCCCTTGCCAAACTGGCTGACATCTACTGCTCCTTGGGGCTGGTTTACGTAATTTCACGTAGTTCTACGCAATTTTTACGTATGTTGTTGCTGCAAGCATCCTGCGGACATAAGACCAGACGAATAGTCAGGCTCGGATGCCTTCGGCACGGCGCACCGCGCCCACAGCTCCATGGTCGGAGAGGGCTATCCCGTGAAATGCTCCGGCTTCCTGCTGGCCAAGGAGCTCGATTACTTCGCGAAGGCCGGGTCTGTACCGCCGCACAGGAAACTTTATTTTTCGGTCATTCAGGTCACGTCAGGATGAGTCCCTGCTCAGGTGGTGGATGCCCCGACCCGGCCAGTGTGCGGCATCCTCGGTGGAGCCAAGGTGGCAGACAAGATCCAGCTGATCATGAACCTGCTTGACAAGGTTGACATCATGATCATTGGAGGAGGAATGGCCTTCACCTTCATCAAGGAGGCCGGTGTGGACATTGGCAACTCCCTCTATGACGAGGAGGGCGCCAAGCTGGTACCAGAGATTAGGAAGAAGGCAGAGGAGAAGGGCGTTGAGCTCATCCTGCCTGTGGACTTCATTTGTTCCTCCAAGTTCGGTGACGATGGAGAGATCAAGGAGGGCGACATGAGCACAGGCGTTCCGGACGGCTTCTTGGGTCTCGACATTGGCCCCAAGTCCATCGAGATGAACGACGAGGCCAGTGACCTTGGTGAAGAATGCAAACTCACATGAAGGATCATGAGCCATCAGTGCGATGACGACTCAACATCGCCACGCTTAATGCGCTAGCGGCCAGCCTCGGTATCTTCTGAGTAGTATCTGAGTAGTATCTGTAACTTGTAGTACAACGTTTAGCTCATGCAATCTTCACACTTCAATTCTCTCAAGCTACCAACCAGGCCATCAAGAAGTCCAAGACCATCGTCTGGAACGGGCCCATGGGTGTCTTCGAGATGGGGGCCGCTCGTTTTTGTTTTGCAGTGTGTTCCTGTCCGCCTTATCTCCACCTTGTCTCCCCTTACCCAAGCACCCCGGACTGCACATTCTTGCAAGGCCTTCGAGAAGGGAACCAAGCAGATGATGGAGACCATCGTGGCAGTCACAAAGGAGGGTGCCGTCTCCGTGATCGGCGGAGGCGACACCGCCACTGCCTGCAAGAAGTACGACACCGTTGACAAGGTCTCCCACTGCAGCACCGGCGGCGGTGCGTCCCTGGAGCTGCTCGAGGGCAAGCTGCTGCCCGGCGTGGCCGCGCTGGATGACTCCAAGGAGCTGGCAGATGCCTAAATGTTTTGTGTGGTGCTTGTTGTTTTTCCCGGGTTTTGGCCCACTTGCAGAAGGTCTCTTGCGATTTTCACTAGCGCAAAGGGGACTTTCCGAGAGCACTTGTGGGATTTAGCCAATTTTCAGCGACCAAGATGACAAATCCCTCGCTGCTGGACAATTGCAAGGGTGATTGCAAGGGTGATTGCAAGGTGCGACATGAAACCAGAACCTCAGAGTCAGCATGTGCTTAGCTCGAGACCCTTCTCTGCAGCTGTTTCAGCTGGCATCCCTTAGCCCTCCTGTACCCCCTCTCTCTGGCAGTGATGGCACGCTCGTCAAGCGTCCTTGCCGGCGGCCTGCTGGGCGCCGCTTCTCTTGGCGGCCTGGCCTTCCTGGCACCTGGCCAGAGCCGACCAGAGCTCGAGGTGCAGACTCAGGTGGCTGCTCAGGCTCCAGGCTTCTTGGCGTCTTCCTCCTCCTCCAGCAGCAGCAGCGCCGCACAGGGCGTGACCGGTGCCTTGGCCGTGGCTGGCCTGAGCGTCGCTGCTGTGCGAGGCGCATCGGCCGCGTCCCGCCAGAAGGGCATCAAGCCTCGGGCTGCCAAGAGCGTGGTCGCGTGCCGGTCCCTGGCCAAGCTGAAGATTGACGAGGTGGACTTGAAGGACAAGCGCATCTTCATCCGTGTGGACTTCAACGTGCCCCAGGACAAGAAGGACCCGGACCCGAACGGGCGTGAATTCTCTGGGCACCTGTGAGCCTGTCAGGGACTAGGCCTTTCATGTATGGAACAAGTATATTGCACACTCCAATCAGGACCCCAACGTATAAGCTGTTAAGGTGTGGGCCAACTAGGTGTGTAGGATGAGCCAGACTCATGATATTGTTGATCGTGATGAAGTTGGTGAGGACCCGAACATCATCACCAACACTGCCCGCATCGATGCGGCCCTGCCCACCATCAAGTACGCCCTGGACAACGGTGCGAAGTCTGTGGTGCTCTGCTCGCACCTGGGCCGCCCCAACGGCCAGAAGGACGAGAAGTTCTCCATGAAGCCGGTGGCAAAGGTGGTCGAGGAGAAGCTGGGAAGGCCCGTGAAGCTGATGGACGATGTGGTTGGTGAGGATGTGGAGGCTGCCTGCAAGGATCCTGAGCCGGGCACCGTGATCCTGTTGGAGAACTCCCGGTACTACGTCGAGGAGGAGGGCAAGGGCAAGGATGCTGATGGCAACAAGGTGAAGGCGGATCCTGAGAAGGTGAAGGAGTTCCGCGCCTCCCTTGCCAAACTGGCTGACATCTACTGCTCCTTGGGGCTGGTTTACGTAATTTCACGTAGTTCTACGCAACTTTTTCGTAGGTTGTTGCTGCAAGCATCCTGCGGACATAAGACCAGACGAATAGTCAGGCTCGGATGCCTTCGGCACGGCGCACCGCGCCCACAGCTCCATGGTCGGAGAGGGCTATCCCGTGAAATGCTCCGGCTTCCTGCTGGCCAAGGAGCTCGATTACTTCGCGAAGGCCGGGTCTGTACCGCCGCACAGGAAAATTTATTTTTCGGTCATTCAGGTCACGTCAGGATGAGTCCCTGCTCAGGTGGTGGATGCCCCGACCCGGCCAGTGTGTGGCATCCTCGGTGGAGCCAAGGTGGCAGACAAGATCCAGCTGATCATGAACCTGCTTGACAAGGTTGACATCATGATCATTGGAGGAGGAATGGCCTTCACCTTCATCAAGGAGGCCGGTGTGGACATTGGCAACTCCCTCTATGACGAGGAGGGCGCCAAGCTGGTACCAGAGATTAGGAAGAAGGCAGAGGAGAAGGGCGTTGAGCTCATCCTGCCTGTGGACTTCATTTGTTCCTCCAAGTTCGGTGACGATGGAGAGATCAAGGAGGGCGACATGAGCACAGGCGTTCCGGACGGCTTCTTGGGTCTCGACATTGGCCCCAAGTCCATCGAGATGAACGACGAGGCCAGTGACCTTGGTGAAGAATGCAAACTCACATGAAGGATCATGAGCCATCAGTGCGATGACGACTCAACATCGCCACGCTTAATGCGCTAGCGGCCAGCCTCGGTATCTTCTGAGTAGTATCTGAGTAGTATCTGTAACTTGTAGTACAACGTTTAGCTCATGCAATCTTCACACTTCAATTCTCTCAAGCTACCAACCAGGCCATCAAGAAGTCCAAGACCATCGTCTGGAACGGGCCCATGGGTGTCTTCGAGATGGGGGCCGCTCGTTTTTGTTTTGCAGTGTGTTCCTGTCCGCCTTATCTCCACCTTGTCTCCCCTTACCCAAGCACCCCGGACTGCAAATTCTTGCAAGGCCTTCGAGAAGGGAACCAAGCAGATGATGGAGACCATCGTGGCAGTCACAAAGGAGGGTGCCGTCTCCGTGATCGGCGGAGGCGACACCGCCACTGCCTGCAAGAAGTACGACACCGTTGACAAGGTCTCCCACTGCAGCACCGGCGGCGGTGCGTCCCTGGAGCTGCTCGAGGGCAAGCTGCTGCCCGGCGTGGCCGCGCTGGATGACTCCAAGGAGCTGGCAGATGCCTAAATGTTTTGTGTGGTGCTTGTTGTTTTTCCCGGGTTTTGGCCCACTTGCAGAAGGTCTCTTGCGATTTTCACTAGCGCAAAGGGGACTTTCCGAGAGCACTTGTGGGATTTAGCCAATTTTCAGCGACCAAGATGACAAATCCCTCGCTGCTGGACAATTGCAAGGGTGATTGCAAGGGTGATTGCAAGGTGCGACATGAAACCAGAACCTCAGAGTCAGCATGTGCTTAGCTCGAGACAGCCTTTTCTGCAGCTGTTTCAGCTGGCATCCCTTAGCCCTCCTGTACCCCCTCTCTCTGGCAGTGATGGCACGCTCGTCAAGCGTCCTTGCCGGCGGCCTGCTGGGCGCCGCTTCTCTTGGCGGCCTGGCCTTCCTGGCACCTGGCCAGAGCCGACCAGAGCTCGAGGTGCAGACTCAGGTGGCTGCTCAGGCTCCAGGCTTCCTGGCGTCTTCCTCCTCCTCCAGCAGCAGCGCCGCACAGGGCGTGACCGGTGCCTTGGCCGTGGCTGGCCTGAGCGTCGCTGCTGTGCGAGGCGCATCGGCCGCGTCCCGCCAGAAGGGCATCAAGCCTCGGGCTGCCAAGAGCGTGGTCGCGTGCCGGTCCCTGGCCAAGCTGAAGATTGACGAGGTGGACTTGAAGGACAAGCGCATCTTCATCCGTGTGGACTTCAACGTGCCCCAGGACAAGAAGGACCCGGACCCGAACGGGCGTGAATTCTCTGGGCACCTGTGAGCCTGTGAGGGACTAGGCCTTTCATGTATGGAACCTGTATATTGCACACTCCAATCAGGACCCCAACGTATAAGCTGTTAAGGTGTGGGCCAACTAGGTGTGTAGGATGAGCCAGACTCATGATATTGTTGATGGTGATGAAGTTGGTGAGGACCCGAACATCATCACCAACACTGCCCGCATCGATGCGGCCCTGCCCACCATCAAGTACGCCCTGGACAACGGTGCGAAGTCCGTGGTGCTCTGCTCGCACCTGGGCCGCCCCAACGGCCAGAAGGACGAGAAGTTCTCCATGAAGCCGGTGGCAAAGGTGGTCGAGGAGAAGCTGGGAAGGCCCGTGAAGCTGATGGACGATGTGGTTGGTGAGGATGTGGAGGCTGCCTGCAAGGATCCTGAGCCGGGCACCGTGATCCTGTTGGAGAACTCCCGGTACTACGTCGAGGAGGAGGGCAAGGGCAAGGATGCTGATGGCAACAAGGTGAAGGCGGATCCTGAGAAGGTGAAGGAGTTCCGCGCCTCCCTTGCCAAACTGGCTGACATCTACTGCTCCTTGGGGCTGGTTTACGTAATTTCACGTAGTTCTACGCAACTTTTACGTAGGTTGTTGCTGCAAGCATCCTGCGGACATAAGACCAGACGAATAGTCAGGCTCGGATGCCTTCGGCACGGCGCACCGCGCCCACAGCTCCATGGTCGGAGAGGGCTATCCCGTGAAATGCTCCGGCTTCCTGCTGGCCAAGGAGCTCGATTACTTCGCGAAGGCCGGGTCTGTACCGCCGCACAGGAAACTTTATTTTTCGGTCATTCAGGTCACGTCAGGATGAGTCCCTGCTCAGGTGGTGGATGCCCCGACCCGGCCAGTGTGCGGCATCCTCGGTGGAGCCAAGGTGGCAGACAAGATCCAGCTGATCATGAACCTGCTTGACAAGGTTGACATCATGATCATTGGAGGAGGAATGGCCTTCACCTTCATCAAGGAGGCCGGTGTGGACATTGGCAACTCCCTCTATGACGAGGAGGGCGCCAAGCTGGTACCAGAGATTAGGAAGAAGGCAGAGGAGAAGGGCGTTGAGCTCATCCTGCCTGTGGACTTCATTTGTTCCTCCAAGTTCGGTGACGATGGAGAGATCAAGGAGGGCGACATGAGCACAGGCGTTCCGGACGGCTTCTTGGGTCTCGACATTGGCCCCAAGTCCATCGAGATGAACGACGAGGCCAGTGACCTTGGTGAAGAATGCAAACTCACATGAAGGATCATGAGCCATCAGTGCGATGACGACTCAACATCGCCACGCTTAATGCGCTAGCGGCCAGCCTCGGTATCTTCTGAGTAGTATCTGAGTAGTATCTGTAACTTGTAGTACAACGTTTAGCTCATGCAATCTTCACACTTCAATTCTCTCAAGCTACCAACCAGGCCATCAAGAAGTCCAAGACCATCGTCTGGAACGGGCCCATGGGTGTCTTCGAGATGGGGGCCGCTCGTTTTTGTTTTGCAGTGTGTTCCTGTCCGCCTTATCTCCACCTTGTCTCCCCTTACCCAAGCACCCCGGACTGCAAATTCTTGCAAGGCCTTCGAGAAGGGAACCAAGCAGATGATGGAGACCATCGTGGCAGTCACAAAGGAGGGTGCCGTCTCCGTGATCGGCGGAGGCGACACCGCCACTGCCTGCAAGAAGTACGACACCGTTGACAAGGTCTCCCACTGCAGCACCGGCGGCGGTGCGTCCCTGGAGCTGCTCGAGGGCAAGCTGCTGCCCGGCGTGGCCGCGCTGGATGACTCCAAGGAGCTGGCAGATGCCTAAATGTTTTGTGTGGTGCTTGTTGTTTTTCCCGGGTTTTGGCCCACTTGCAGAAGGTCTCTTGCGATTTTCACTAGCGCAAAGGGGACTTTCCGAGAGCACTTGTGGGATTTAGCCAATTTTCAGCGACCAAGATGACAAATCCCTCGCTGCTGGACAATTGCAAGGGTGATTGCAAGGGTGATTGCAAGGTGCGACATGAAACCAGAACCTCAGAGTCAGCATGTGCTTAGCTCGAGACCCTTCTCTGCAGCTGTTTCAGCTGGCATCCCTTAGCCCTCCTGTACCCCCTCTCTCTGGCAGTGATGGCACGCTCGTCAAGCGTCCTTGCCGGCGGCCTGCTGGGCGCCGCTTCTCTTGGCGGCCTGGCCTTCCTGGCACCTGGCCAGAGCCGACCAGAGCTCGAGGTGCAGACTCAGGTGGCTGCTCAGGCTCCAGGCTTCTTGGCGTCTTCCTCCTCCTCCAGCAGCAGCAGCGCCGCACAGGGCGTGACCGGTGCCTTGGCCGTGGCTGGCCTGAGCGTCGCTGCTGTGCGAGGCGCATCGGCCGCGTCCCGCCAGAAGGGCATCAAGCCTCGGGCTGCCAAGAGCGTGGTCGCGTGCCGGTCCCTGGCCAAGCTGAAGATTGACGAGGTGGACTTGAAGGACAAGCGCATCTTCATCCGTGTGGACTTCAACGTGCCCCAGGACAAGAAGGACCCGGACCCGAACGGGCGTGAATTCTCTGGGCACCTGTGAGCCTGTGAGGGACTAGGCCTTTCATGTATGGAACAAGTATATTGCACACTCCAATCAGGACCCCAACGTATAAGCTGTTAAGGTGTGGGCCAACTAGGTGTGTAGGATGAGCCAGACTCATGATATTGTTGATGGTGATGAAGTTGGTGAGGACCCGAACATCATCACCAACACTGCCCGCATCGATGCGGCCCTGCCCACCATCAAGTACGCCCTGGACAACGGTGCGAAGTCCGTGGTGCTCTGCTCGCACCTGGGCCGCCCCAACGGCCAGAAGGACGAGAAGTTCTCCATGAAGCCGGTGGCAAAGGTGGTCGAGGAGAAGCTGGGAAGGCCCGTGAAGCTGATGGACGATGTGGTTGGTGAGGATGTGGAGGCTGCCTGCAAGGATCCTGAGCCGGGCACCGTGATCCTGTTGGAGAACTCCCGGTACTATGTCGAGGAGGAGGGCAAGGGCAAGGATGCTGATGGCAACAAGGTGAAGGCGGATCCTGAGAAGGTGAAGGAGTTCCGCGCCTCCCTTGCCAAACTGGCTGACATCTACTGCTCCTTGGGGCTGGTTTACGTAATTTCACGTAGTTCTACGCAACTTTTTCGTAGGTTGTTGCTGCAAGCATCCTGCGGACATAAGACCAGACGAATAGTCAGGCTCGGATGCCTTCGGCACGGCGCACCGCGCCCACAGCTCCATGGTCGGAGAGGGCTATCCCGTGAAATGCTCCGGCTTCCTGCTGGCCAAGGAGCTCGATTACTTCGCGAAGGCCGGGTCTGTACCGCCGCACAGGAAAATTTATTTTTCGGTCATTCAGGTCACGTCAGGATGAGTCCCTGCTCAGGTGGTGGATGCCCCGACCCGGCCAGTGTGTGGCATCCTCGGTGGAGCCAAGGTGGCAGACAAGATCCAGCTGATCATGAACCTGCTTGACAAGGTTGACATCATGATCATTGGAGGAGGAATGGCCTTCACCTTCATCAAGGAGGCCGGTGTGGACATTGGCAACTCCCTCTATGACGAGGAGGGCGCCAAGCTGGTACCAGAGATTAGGAAGAAGGCAGAGGAGAAGGGCGTTGAGCTCATCCTGCCTGTGGACTTCATTTGTTCCTCCAAGTTCGGTGACGATGGAGAGATCAAGGAGGGCGACATGAGCACAGGCGTTCCGGACGGCTTCTTGGGTCTCGACATTGGCCCCAAGTCCATCGAGATGAACGACGAGGCCAGTGACCTTGGTGAAGAATGCAAACTCACATGAAGGATCATGAGCCATCAGTGCGATGACGACTCAACATCGCCACGCTTAATGCGCTAGCGGCCAGCCTCGGTATCTTCTGAGTAGTATCTGAGTAGTATCTGTAACTTGTAGTACAACGTTTAGCTCATGCAATCTTCACACTTCAATTCTCTCAAGCTACCAACCAGGCCATCAAGAAGTCCAAGACCATCGTCTGGAACGGGCCCATGGGTGTCTTCGAGATGGGGGCCGCTCGTTTTTGTTTTGCAGTGTGTTCCTGTCTGCCTTATCTCCACCTTGTCTCCCCTTACCCAAGCACCCCGGACTGCAAATTCTTGCAAGGCCTTCGAGAAGGGAACCAAGCAGATGATGGAGACCATCGTGGCAGTCACAAAGGAGGGTGCCGTCTCCGTGATCGGCGGAGGCGACACCGCCACTGCCTGCAAGAAGTACGACACCGTTGACAAGGTCTCCCACTGCAGCACCGGCGGCGGTGCGTCCCTGGAGCTGCTCGAGGGCAAGCTGCTGCCCGGCGTGGCCGCGCTTGACGATGCCTAGACCCACCATCAGGGCACCGATAGAGTTGTAGTTCTTGTTCTCCTACATGAGCCTCTGCCAGCAAAGTTTTAAACTTGAACCATTTTTCGCAGAGCTTGCCTGCACTGCATGCAAGCTATCAGCTCTGAAGCTTGAAGCTTCCTCAAATGCAAAAAGATCAAAAAGAGTCTCGCACCCCCCCCTCCCCCCCGCCGACGCGGAGACCGAAGCCAGCAAACCCTTTGACTGTGCAAGTGAGATGTCACGCGAGAGATCTTGTCATGAACGAACGCATGGAACTCTTGAACACTTTCGATGCTTATCAGAGTTCTTATGTGCAAGCTGAAACAACCTGCCTGTTTAAGTTGCTTTGTCTGCAGCTGTTTCAGCTGGCATCCCTTAGCCCTCCTGTACCCGCTCTCTCTGGCAGTGATGGCACGCTCGTCAAGCGTCCTTGCCGGCGGCCTGCTGGGCGCCGCTTCTCTTGGTGGCCTGGCCTTCCTGGCACCTGGCCAGAGCCGACCAGAGCTCGAGGTGCAGACTCAGGTGGCTGCTCAGGCTCCAGGCTTCCTGGCGTCCTCCTCCTCCTCCAGCAGCAGCAGCGCCGCACAGGGCGTGACCGGTGCCTTGGCCGTGGCTGGCCTGAGCGTCGCTGCTGTGCGAGGCGCATCGGCCGCGTCCCGCCAGAAGGGCATCAAGCCTCGGGCTGCCAAGAGCGTGGTCGCGTGCCGGTCCCTGGCCAAGCTGAAGATTGACGAGGTGGACTTGAAGGACAAGCGCATCTTCATCCGTGTGGACTTCAACGTGCCCCAGGACAAGAAGGACCCGGACCCGAACGGGCGTGAATTCTCTGGGCACCTGTGAGCCTGTGAGGGACTAGGCCTTTCATGTATGGAACCTGTATATTGCACACTCCAATCAGGACCCCAACGTATAAGCTGTTAAGGTGTGGGCCAACTAGGTGTGTAGGATGAGCCAGACTCATGATATTGTTGATGGTGATGAAGTTGGTGAGGACCCGAACATCATCACCAACACTGCCCGCATCGATGCGGCCCTGCCCACCATCAAGTACGCCCTGGACAACGGTGCGAAGTCCGTGGTGCTCTGCTCGCACCTGGGCCGCCCCAACGGCCAGAAGGACGAGAAGTTCTCCATGAAGCCGGTGGCAAAGGTGGTCGAGGAGAAGCTGGGAAGGCCCGTGAAGCTGATGGACGATGTGGTTGGTGAGGATGTGGAGGCTGCCTGCAAGGATCCTGAGCCGGGCACCGTGATCCTGTTGGAGAACTCCCGGTACTACGTCGAGGAGGAGGGCAAGGGCAAGGATGCTGATGGCAACAAGGTGAAGGCGGATCCTGAGAAGGTGAAGGAGTTCCGCGCCTCCCTTGCCAAACTGGCTGACATCTACTGCTCCTTGGGGCTGGTTTACGTAATTTCACGTAGTTCTACGCAACTTTTACGTAGGTTGTTGCTGCAAGCATCCTGCGGACATAAGACCAGACGAATAGTCAGGCTCGGATGCCTTCGGCACGGCGCACCGCGCCCACAGCTCCATGGTCGGAGAGGGCTATCCCGTGAAATGCTCCGGCTTCCTGCTGGCCAAGGAGCTCGATTACTTCGCGAAGGCCGGGTCTGTACCGCCGCACAGGAAACTTTATTTTTCGGTCATTCAGGTCACGTCAGGATGAGTCCCTGCTCAGGTGGTGGATGCCCCGACCCGGCCAGTGTGCGGCATCCTCGGTGGAGCCAAGGTGGCAGACAAGATCCAGCTGATCATGAACCTGCTTGACAAGGTTGACATCATGATCATTGGAGGAGGAATGGCCTTCACCTTCATCAAGGAGGCCGGTGTGGACATTGGCAACTCCCTCTATGACGAGGAGGGCGCCAAGCTGGTACCAGAGATTAGGAAGAAGGCAGAGGAGAAGGGCGTTGAGCTCATCCTGCCTGTGGACTTCATTTGTTCCTCCAAGTTCGGTGACGATGGAGAGATCAAGGAGGGCGACATGAGCACAGGCGTTCCGGACGGCTTCTTGGGTCTCGACATTGGCCCCAAGTCCATCGAGATGAACGACGAGGCCAGTGACCTTGGTGAAGAATGCAAACTCACATGAAGGATCATGAGCCATCAGTGCGATGACGACTCAACATCGCCACGCTTAATGCGCTAGCGGCCAGCCTCGGTATCTTCTGAGTAGTATCTGAGTAGTATCTGTAACTTGTAGTACAACGTTTAGCTCATGCAATCTTCATACTTCAATTCTCTCAAGCTACCAACCAGGCCATCAAGAAGTCCAAGACCATCGTCTGGAACGGGCCCATGGGTGTCTTCGAGATGGGGGCCGCTCGTTTTTGTTTTGCAGTGTGTTCCTGTCCGCCTTATCTCCACCTTGTCTCCCCTTACCCAAGCACCCCGGACTGCACATTCTTGCAAGGCCTTCGAGAAGGGAACCAAGCAGATGATGGAGACCATCGTGGCAGTCACAAAGGAGGGTGCCGTCTCCGTGATCGGCGGAGGCGACACCGCCACTGCCTGCAAGAAGTACGACACCGTTGACAAGGTCTCCCACTGCAGCACCGGCGGCGGTGCGTCCCTGGAGCTGCTCGAGGGCAAGCTGCTGCCCGGCGTGGCCGCGCTGGATGACTCCAAGGAGCTGGCAGATGCCTAAATGTTTTGTGTGGTGCTTGTTGTTTTTCCCGGGTTTTGGCCCACTTGCAGAAGGTCTCTTGCGATTTTCACTAGCGCAGAGGGGACTTTCCGAGAGCACTTGTGGGATTTAGCAGCAGTGACTCCAATTTTCAGCGGCCAAGACAAGAAAGGCGTCGCTGGCTCAGCAAAAAGCATAGTTTGACATGTGCATAGTTTGGCATTCAGGTCATGTGTGCCCATCCTGTCCTGCAGCAGAACCGATTGTGGTTCGCATGGATGCATGTTCTGCACAGTGCAGTGATAGGAAGTGTGTCGCCGTATCGCTCCGTCTCCACGTGCAGCTCTCGCCTAGCGTATGGCTTAGCTTTTGGTGTATGGGCCAACTTCTGGGAGAGTCTTGAAGGTACCAAGTCCTCTTGGCAGATGCAATTGCAACATTGTACCCCAGAGTTGCCCCAAGACAACTCGCCTCATTTGCATCTTCCTGGGTCCTTACTGCGCATGCCTGCGTGTCACAAGCAATGTCGGAAGCAGTGGCCTTAGTGCGGATGCCAGCCAGCAGAACGGAACATGCAACTATTGTGACATGAGCATGAAATTTGCCGTACAGAGGCGGACGCTGATACCAGCACGCACGAAGTGGGATACTTGGATGGCAACCCGCCGAAGGCGCGCGCTGTTGGCTTACTGTTCCGAGGGCGTGACTCGTGAACGCCTGCCGCCAGGTCATCAATAGTGACAGCATCTACCTCATGTTAGGCCAGGGAGACGGTGAATCCAAAGCACGACGGTGAACCCAAAGCACACGGGTATTCCGAGGCTAAGCCTTCCAACTTTAACCCGGGGGGAACTCCCGAATCAAGCCAGGACTGGCAGTTGCCATCGTCATGGGGTGCCCGAGGCTAAAACTGGGACGCTTACTGCGACGCTTACCGTGATTGGGACATGTAACGGTGCTCGCATGCATAATGGGACGGCCCAGGCCTTTTGGATAGGATGTCGACCTTCAAACACTTCAATGCCACGCGCCAAAGCAGGCACCGGAAAGGAAAGGTGTGCCACAGCTGCCAAAGCCTAGGCAAAGAACAGGGAGCCATTTTGGGTGAGAGACTCGGCACCCGATCATCGTTCGATGCAGGCAACGAAAACATCAAGAAACCTTAGAAACCTTGATCTCGCGTTCAGAGGTGCTGCTGCTCGTGTTGGTGAGCTATGGGTATTTGATTCCAGGCCCGGAGCTGGTACATCGGTGATACATCGGTCAGTAGTGATACATCTGCACGGTGCACATACGGTGTAAGATGTGTAAGCCTTGGAAGCGATGCTTGAAGCCAGGTCTGGTGGAAGTGCTTTTCAGCTTCAACCTGGTTTTTGATACGGGGACGGGTGTGGTGTGCTCAGTGATTCCTCGTCCTTGGCCAGTGCATGTCGCGCCCCTATGGAGAGCTGCACTATGCTGCTCTTGCTGCAGGGATTCTTCGGAATCGGACCCGACTCTTCCTTTAACCACGCGCCGACCACTCGGAGATCTCTTTGATCTGTAGGCCATCAAATTCGACAGGGCATTGCAGATCAAGATCGAGTCATAGCCCGGGCTCTCATCGCTGCCAAGGCCCCCAACGACCGAGACCATGTTGGGCAGGGAGCTCGCACTCGTCTGTGCTGAGCGAAGAGAGCACCGAGCTCTCTTCACATCCGAGCTCCGAGCTCGCCTGGCCAAGGCTTGGTTAGGCTGTTGTGGGGTGGCGGCCTGAGCGTGATCGAGCGTGATCGAGCGTGCAGCCATGTGCAGCCAAGGGGGCGTGGGGGGGGGGTTGAATTTCATGTGCTCGTGATCTGAGAAACGGGATCTTGGCTTGGTGCTGTGCTCGTGGTCTTCTACGCCGGGCCCTTGGTGTCCGGCCCCATTCGAGACAGACACAAAGCCTGCCCTCATGGATGCTCCCAGCCCAGGCGATTGCCATTCCTGTGACCAAGCTGCCAGTGGCCGAGCCTGCTGGAAAATATAGGGAAGAGTGTTTTCTATGCATCGGCAAGAAATAGCATTGGCGGAAAGCTTGGCAAAAGAAACGAGACAAAGGATCTTGCTGCTGGTGGGCAACCTGATACAGAGAGACTTCCCCAAAGCCTCGAGGAGGCGAGGGCAGAACGGGCTTCGCTCTCCCTCTCTGCCCCTCTGCCTCCGCTCTGCCACTCTTCTGTGCCTCCCTCTCTCCCTCTCTCTCCCTCTCCCTCTCCCTCTCCCTCTCCCTCTCAGTCTCCCTCTCAATCTCCCTCTGCCTCTCCCTCTCCCCCTCTCTCTCTTCTCTCTCATTCTGTGCCTCTTGTTTTCCCTTATTTCCGCCCTTTCAGAGAGCTTTCTGCTTCAAGAGGTGCATCCAGTCCGTGCAAAACATCTCCAAGTGGGCGTGCCCTGCAGGGGCCTCAGAGCCGAGAGGAAGCGAGTTGTTCTTCACCACCGTTTCATTTATTGTGTTTTTGTTGATTTATTGATTATTGTCATTTGTGTGTGTGTGTGTGTTAGCTTCAACCTTCTTCTGCGTGGGCCTCTTTCCTTTGCGTGCTTGGAGGACATGTTCGCCTACATCCTGCTCATGCATCTTGTCAGGTGCCCGTGGCCCAGTGTGGCTCATGCACTCCACGGGCACGCTTCTCAAATCTTGTGGGTATTCCTTGCCCTGCGTGCTAAGCACTGGCCCATCCGCCGTATCTCTTAGCGAACGGACGACTCGACCTCGGATTCACGTGCTTCAGTCTGTTTTGCCGCGACCTCAATTAAGAGCTGTTGTTCTGGAGTGATGCACTCTCTGTCTGTTGCATTTGTGGTGATTCCACGCAGGCCTTGGATCTACTATCGCGAGCCGCACTTAGCAAAGTACTTTGGGCTGCGCTTGGTCCAGGTTTGCTGTTGAAATTTGGTAGATTGACCGAGGGCCCTCGGGATACGCGTTCCCGATCGGGAGCATGGTTGTGAGGAACACAGCTTCGGTTGAACCGCAGTATGGGTCATGAACCAATGAGTGTTGAAGCACAACGCACAACGTACGTCCCACGTGACATGCCAGCAAATCCCCAGGCTTCCAGAAGCTAGGCAGAGCCTCATTCAGTGCAGTGGACTTTGTCGTGTTTGCCAGAAAGCCTTGTGCCACTATGCCTGACAGGGAGGGCCCTGACTGAGAAGAACCTAGTCCTGGTCGGATGCAGAGTGCTTGCTGCAAAACATGATCGCTTCTCTTTCTAAGACATGCCTCAGGGTGGAGCTCTGAGAGTCGAACCGAGTCTAATCCGGCTGCAGGGCGTGAGTGTGCTCTTCGTGTTGTTTGCCATTCCCTTCTTCTGGGGCCTCAACGAGACCGTAATGGTTCAGCCTGCATTGTTTGCGTGAGCTTGTAAAGGCTTGAAGCGCGTCGCATGCAGGATGTAAGTTCGAAGCTTGATAAGCTTGATAAGCTTGCGCCAGGGGTTGAAAGTGGGTCAACTGGACCCAATGATATCGATGACCGCCCAAACCTCGGTTCTGGGCTTCGGCTTGGCTTGCAACTTCCCTCTTTCCTCTCTAATCTCCCTGCTCCTCGTTTCTTGCCTTGGGCAGTTCAAGAGTGTGTGTGTGTGTGTGTGCTTTCTTTTTTTGTTTAAATAGTTTTTTTCGCGCGATGCTCTCCCGAGTTGTCGTTCGTTGGCCTCACACCGGAGAAGCTGAAGTCGGACGTGAGCATCATGCCGATCGCCCCAGACAATCTGAGATACAAAGGTAGAGTTCGAGGGAAATCGAGGGAACGGGTTCAGGAACTGCTTGGGCACTCTCGCGGAGGAGATTTCTCACGGAGAGGCGCCTTGAAGTTAGTGAGAGTCAGTGTCCCAAAGTGCCCCAGAGTGCTGTCAGATGAACAGCTTCATCGGCTTCGTAATGTCCCGACCTGTGCTACGGCTTGATGCAGAACGTTACTGGTGTGACCGGCGTTGTGACAAGTGCCGGCGTTGCAGCTGCAGCACACTGCATCTGTTTTGCAAGGTTTTCCGTCTTCGTGATTGGAATGACGCTGCTGGACATGATCGTGCGGGACTCTGTTTCGTGGTGAGGCTTTGTCCGTCCAAACGCAAAGCTGCTTTAGGTCCTCCTCTGGATCTCGATTGCTTCTTGGAGAGGACGTCCTGTGGCTCGCAGTGGGCTCGGTGTGCTGTGTCACCCAATGCTCTCTCTGGGGCATTCGGGAACCTGGGACGCTCGGAGCTTGTGCACTTGCTGAAATTGCGGCTCAGAGGGCTTCCTACTACAACGGTAGGAAGTCGGCATGGAGTTTGCAGGAGACTCGGCTGCAGGCTGCGGCGACAGGTGAGTGTTTTTTCCATCTTGAGCTCGAAACGTGTCGCAGGAATGTAGTTTCTCTGTTGCTTCCGCTTTGCGGGAGCACTGCGGGAGCACTGTGAGTCAGTGATTCCGAGCCTCGGTTGCACAAGGAGGACCATTGAGGGTCTACAGCTTGGCAGGTGAGGTTTAGTATGGTTAAGGAGGCTCAGGCTTTGGGCACGTCGCAAACGGGGCGGTTGCGTGAAGGTGTCCGAGATGGTGTCTCGAGCTCTTTGCCTGGTCTTGGTGGCGCTGTCCTCTTTGCACGGCGGATCCGCGACCAGAGTAGCAAAAGCATCCCCCTCAGCGCGGCTTAAGGACCCACTTCGCCTTCTCCCTATAATCTCTCGCGAAAGTTGGTGTTCACTTGTTTCTGGGTTGTTTTTTCTGTACTGTACTACACACAGACTAAGACTAGTACTCGACGACAAAATACTGATGCTGCTCTACAATAGTATACTGAAACCATACCAGTCCTGCTCTGCTCTTCTTTTCTCGTCTCTTCTCTTCTCTTCTCCTTTCTCTCTCTCTCTCTCTCTAAAACTCTCTTGTTCTCGGAGGAGGTCCTGGAGCTGCTGCATTCGATGAGGGAAAAGGTGCTGGCGGAAGGAAAGCATCAGGCGGAGCTGTATGACAAGTTCCGGTGCCACTGCGAAACGAACATGGCCTCCCTCGGCAGCAATATTGAGACGGCAAGCAGGCTCACTCAGCCCATCAGATCAGTGGCTCGTCAGCTTTGGCCGATCAGATCAGTTTGGTGCAGGGGGTTTGAAAGGTGATGCTTTCGAGAGCGAGCTTTGTCTTTGTGAGGAAATGAGCGAGTTGGACGGCCAGAGTGGCAGCTTGCAGGCAGAGCTCGAGCAACATGCCCGCGATGAGAAGTCTTTGTTAGAAGGCATGCAAGAAGCACGCCAGATCCGGCAGCGCGCCAGTCGCTTGAACGAATGGCATCTTCGTTTTGCTGCAGCAGTGTTTTCTCAGGTGAACGCGCATGATGCCAACAAGAGATCTTTCTTTGTCTTGCCTCGTGTTGTTGAGGTGATGGGAACAAAGCGAGAGCCAAAGAGCTTTCGCAGCACATGGGAATGATGGATGATGCAATCCGTCGAATCCAGGCAGGAGGCACTGGCTTCCTGCAACAAGAGCTCCAGCAGCTCCAGCAGCTGCAGGTTCAGGAAAGGCTGGCTTTGACGGGCGAGAGCTTGGATAAGACGACCAGCTTTTCCCGAGACCCAGGAGCTGCGCTTGGCACGCTTCAAAAGCTGAGAGGAGACATCGAGGAGGATTATCGGGGCGCCCTCCAGTCCGAGAAGGCATCTGCCGCCGAGTTCAGAGACCTGGAAGTGTCCAAACTCAAGGAGCGCAGGTGCTTCGGCGTGTTTCGGCATGTTTCGGTTCAGAGTTGCAGGTGTTTTTCTTTTATGTTGATCGAGCCGCGTGCACAGTGGAAGAGCAGAACTGCAGAAGCTGAGGTCTTTACAGCAGCAAATGCAGCGCAAAGGAAGCCACCTTAGTGATCTCAAGCTTCGGCTAGTGCAGTTGCGGAAGAACCTTGAAGAGACGGACAAGCAGCTGAGTGAAGATCAGCAGAGCCTGCGTGACTTGAAGGAGTCATGCCGGCATAAGAGCGAGGAGTGGCAGACCACGGAAGCGAGCCGCAGCGATGAACTTGCTGCAATCGCAGAGGCGCTGATGTTGCTGAGCGATGGCAGCGGTGGCAGCGATGGCCCGAGAGCTCTCGAGCTCCTGGACGTCGGGCCTCCTCGGAGTGGCAAGTTTTTCGGGGAGCCTCTTGGCGCTGGCGGGCCTCTCGGCTTCAGCCTGCTCCAGCTACAGAAGCTCTCAGGTCGCAAAGCGCTCTCAGCGCTTTCGGGCCTGGGCACGGAGTTTATTTGGCTGGCGATGCGTGGCAGCCAAAGCGGTCTGGACAAAGTGGTCTCGAGAATAGATCAGCGTGTGGCCAACTTGGCGAAGGAGGAGGCATCTGAGGAGCAGAAGAAGCTTTATTGCAAGGCGCAGTATGACAGCGTGGTGCGGCAGGCTGCTGAACTCAGCTCAAAACGCGAGGATGCAGAGTCCTTGCTTAGACACCTGGCCGCAACCGCCCTTGCCGGCTGCGAATATCCCAACAATTTTCCACATATACGGTTTTTTTTCCTCTCTGTGGCGCTGATTTTTCGTCACTCTGCCTGCCATGCAACCCCCTAATCAGGAAGTCTACACGGTCGGCAGGCGGTGATACAGCAAGAGCTTAAGGAGGAGATGGATTCTCTTCAGGACGGAGGTTCATGCTGCCAGCCCACTTGAAGACATTCCGCAGACCCCTGGAAGGTGCTTGAAGAGTCACAGCGGGAGGCTGAGCGTCTCCGAGATGAGGAGAGAGCCGAGCTTAAGAAGCGAAAAGCAGATGCTCTGGAAGCAAAGGACCGCCGCAACGACGTCCAAAAACGCAAATATGGTCAATGGTCAATGCATTGTTACAATATGCGTTGTCATACAATGCACTGTCAAAGCCCTGCAAGGACGTGCTGGAGAAGGTTGTCACGCGGCTAAGTGCAGCCTATGCGAATCCCAAGCGGCAAAGCCTGCTTGACAAGGCCCCTCGGACCGACCAACATTTTAGTTCCGGAGCAAGCCTGGCGAATGCATGTGCCATCCTGGTCAGGCCTTTCACGTTCACAGAACACTCCCTCACAGACCCTCCAGCGTTGAGTTCAAGTCTTCTGCCGGCGAGACCATGTCGAAGCAGGCAGTGGTAAGCCTCGAGTCTATGAAATGGAATCCTGAAGTGGTGCCAGATTTTCCTTTTACAGGCAATTTCACAAACCACATGCGCAGCAATCTAAGCTAATACGAAAGGGCAAGTCCACTCTGTCAGAGCACTTTTGTTAGACTCGAGCCATGAGATTCTCTGAGAAGCAGGTCCGTGTGCTCAACAAACAAACAAAGCCAGGAGCGACATAGATGCCAAGATCAGCATCGTGGTCACAAAACAACGCGCCGCGCACTGTGGACAACAAGTCCAAATCAGCTTACGGACTTACAAAGGAAATAATCCAAGATTCGTCGCAAAAAGATCTTTCATGGGTGCCCCAACCCGAAAACGAAATCATTGAAAGCGGGGGCAATCAAATTTCAGTGACTCCCACAAAAAACCACAGTACATGTATTGCTTTTCTATTTTCACTCACTTTGTTTGGAAAGGGAACGCACGTGTGAACAAAAGCCCCATATGTCCTTCACTTCGCAGGCTTCATTCATTTCGTTCATGAGCATCGTGTTTTTAACAGTTAATGTATGCTCGCTGGCGCTGTGAGGGGCCAGTCTCTGCTTCCATGCTTCTGGCATACAACCCAAATAGATTTCAAGTCCTATCCTCGCATTTGGCTTTGCGTGCTTTGCGTGTGTGAGTGACTGCCAGTCACACAGTCACACCACTGGCTCATTGAAAACTTGAGTCTTTGCCTGGTTTTGTCCTCAGTTCAAGGCCAATTTCGCTTTGCTGCTAGGTTTCGCAGAAGCAGGAAGGCACCCCCCCTCCTGTTACCCTCCGCTTCACAAACGCTTGGTCCAGAATGGTCCAAATCCATGTCGTGAAAAGCCGGATGATACAGACATGAGCCGCTGGAGCATGAGCCGCGCAGGTCATTTTGCTTCTGCATCGCCTCATGAAAGACCTGGATGATGAGAGAGATCAAGCAGAGATTGCAGAAGAGAAGGGCCAGCTTGACCACCAAAATTTCTTGAAGGAAGCTGCATGTTGCTGTTGAACTCTGCTGATGCCTCTTATGCTCGCACTGTACTTGCTTGCATTTGACTTCAAATATGCAGGATGCTTCGGAGCGAAGGTCAGGGCAAATGGCGCTCTTGATTTCGAAGCGGGCAGAGAAGGCAAATGCTTTGTGCTTTCCAGTGCCGTTCTTGTAGCATCTGCAGCACATACGACCGGGCATGTTTGCATCTGTCTGGAGATGTCTGGAGTCTCGAGGGGTGGAGGGCGCCCGAGAGCCGTACTTGAAGAGTGTTCCTGCCTTCCTCTGCAAGCCTCCGCTCGCGGAGGCTTCGCTTGAGGGGGAGCTGCACGATTTCAAAGAACGTCGTGCCAAGGTCCTCATTGTGACCATGTACACACCTTTACAAAAGAGCTTGCCTGCTTCAATCTCATTCCACGCTCTATAGGCTTTGCAGCACAGTGAAGAAGAAGCCCACAAGGACGGGATTTCTGCCGCGAAGATCGCTGGGAGAATGACTGAAGTTCCCCGCCCGCTGATCCTTGAAGTGCCCACCCCCGGAGTCATCCCCACACGATACCCCAATGTTCTTTTTTTGTTTATCTTTGCGGTTGTTGGGCCGCGCGGATTGAAACAGAGCACGGCGGAGCCGACCACGGATTGGGCCCCGGCAACGGATTGAAGCAGATTGACCTCATAGAGACGACCGGCGGGCTTACGTATTGTGAGTGGCCCGAGTTTTTTACGAACAAGCCAGTTAAGGCCCAAGGATGGAAGAAGGCCTCGTAAAGCCCAAGTCATGGCGCGGCTGGCAGAGTAGTGGCAGTGCTACTAGGAGCCCTCGCATCAACCTGCAGCCTACATTGCAATCTACTGTTGCGGACACTTTCAGAATGGCAAGCTGTCCTTATTATTTAGCCACTTGAAGCCCTTCCGGTTAGCTGCTTTTGCACCTGGAGGAATACAAGGCCTCGCTGGATGGCGAATGTGTATGGGCCTTAGATGTCCAATCACCTTGTGTTCTAATTCGGCACTGCGCCGTGCCATGCTCGGCAGTGTAGCCTTGGTTATTTTGCCCCTTCGTTTCAATCTTAGGACTGGTTGGTCAACAACTGGGATGCCAGAGTTGCTGCAAGAGAGCGAGACGTGCAGGCAGTTGTTTGAGATGTGTTCGTGCCTAGCAAGCATGGGGACGGCTTGAACTGAAATGAGAGGCCTTGAAGGATGCCAAGTCTTCGATTCAACGTGCGCAGGACTCCAGCTAGATCGCAAGAACCGGACCATTGGCTGTCACTGTAGTAAATGCTTTGCGAGCGAAAGGGCAAGATGCAGACTACAGAAACCTGCTTACGTCGTGCCCGATTTGGAAAAATTTTGTGGAAGTCGTGCCTCTGAAGCCGCACACTGGTGTTTCACATTGCTCTCCCACATCCCCGAAGATTCCCAAAATTTTCTGAGTTTCAATGCGTTTCCTGGATGTTCGTGCTGAGCAAAATGCTACTTTGCTGCGTTTCAATGGGGCTTCGTGGATGTCCGAAACTAAGTTGTTTGTTCTGCTTGCGTTTGGATGGTGTCTGCTTGGCCAGGACAGCAGCTGAGAGTTCTTAAGATTCACGAAAAGCTCTCGGCATCACTGGGCCACATCGCTCATTTGCCATTTTCAGTTTCGGGTCCGGGTGTGGCTGGCCGGCTCGAACTGCCTCAAACCAATGACCGATAGCGTTGGCGCCCACAGGTTTGTCGATTGTTATTGGGTTGTGTCTTAGGCCCTACAGATACAGTTCCCAAGTTCCCAAGTTATTCAACCAATACGTTATGAGTTTGGCATGATTTCGTTTTCCTGCTTCTCATTGTGCCAAAGGTGTGACTTGGGGCATGGCGGAATCATTTGTCAGTTCTGGACGTTTGGAGAGTGTTTGGAGTGTGTTTGAAATGAGCAGGAGAGCAGCCGCCTTGGCAGCTTGCGTGGTTCCGGAGCATCTCTGTGATATTCTCATGGCCAAAAAGGTCTCGCGTCGTTGAGCCGGCTTTTCGCTGCGCATTGCAGCGACGAAAAGGAGTCAAAAGCTGTCAACAGCTGTGCCTTTCTGGCCATCATTTGCAGGGCTAAGTCTTGAAATCTGCTTCGAAACTCTGAAGGTTGGATGCAGCTGTCATGGGTCTTGAAAAAACTGCCGGCAGCCAAGGAATCACCTTGTTGTTTCTGCCCGTGATGCGATGTCTATGCATGTTGGAGATTATTCTGGTCGCTTGAGCAGTTGATCCGTGGATCGTTCAAATCACATCTGGAGGCTTTGACATCGACGTGCCAAGGTCAATGGTCGATGTCACGTGCATGGGCGTCCTAATCGTGACAATGTGCATGTCGATGTACAGGCCGGGCTTGGGGAGTGTTTTGGACCTGTTGCGGGGACAGCTGGAAGCTGGCATCGAGGAAATACGTGGAGGTTGACATGGGCGTCGGGCAGTGGCTGTTGGTGTCCTCTGAGGCTGAGATCGGAGGGTATCCGCAAGCACATATGCATACGCGCAGCCCCAAGGTGATCCACTACTTCACCTACTACACCGTCAAAGGCCGCAGCCGGGCGGCATCATGGCAGATCTCCGTGTTGCGACTCGTGTGATACAGGCTTTACGGAAGTGAAGGACAAGCTTGATCTGGGAAACACTATGCAAATGGATGAAGACGAGGCAGACCGATGATGAGTCCAAACATTTTCACACATGCTGAGAGCTTGCTGAAGTTTGCAGGAGGAGACTTCTGATCTTTCCTCCAGCACGGCCATCGAAGAGGACACCTGTCTCGTCATTTCCTCCAGTCAGGAAGGGGGCTTTTACCTCATGCCAGGAAATATTGCCAATATGATCCCTGATGCCGTCCCTGGTAAAAGCGCATGCTGTAAAGGAATTCGTCCGTCGCCTTGTCTGCTCATGAGTGTATCATATGCTTCTCTGCAGTATCCATCGGACCCTCCTTCAGAGCGCTGTGAGAAGATGACATAGTGAGATATAGTGAGTATGAAGAGTGTATTGGCCCCCCCTTCTCAAAATCTCGAGGATCATGCTTGGCTCTGACGGGGCTCCGATATTTGCTCTGAGCTTCCGGGGCGGCTGGCGATGCTGGCGATGTGACACTCCGCAAGTTTTTAACTCCCCTTCACGCTATCCTTTCTGCTTCTGCTATCTCCCTTCTGCTTGCCGAAGAAGCAGCTCCCGGAAGAGGAGACCTGCCATGGCCAAAGTGTACCAGAGTCCCGGTTGAAAATGAGACTTCCAAAAGAATGCCTGCACTTACTTGGTTGTCGGAGAGCGTCGGAGGACATGGTGCATTCCGACTGTGTTGCCAAAGGCTCAAGCAGAACCCGGATAGGCAACGTGGTCAGTCCTAGCTGACGGTTCTTTTGCCGTCTCATCGCGGCAGAGGTTGCGTCAGCAGCTTTGCTGGCAGAAGCAATGACAAGGAACAGCTCGACGAGCTCTTTCAAAGCATTGGAGGCAAACCAAGTTGCAGACTGGGTAGAGCAACTGGACTTGGAAAATCAAGCATTGCGGGAGTGCATCTCTCGCTGCGCGGACACGCTTATCAATAGGGACCTGGCGAATGAAGACAGGGACTCGGCAAGTTCACGCAGGAAAGGGCTGGCTGTATTGCTGGAGGCGAGTGATGTCCATGCTGCGACGCACATGCCTTCACCGGCTCACCTTCGTGCCAAGCAGCTGCTGCAGAGCCGGGTACTCAAGTCAGGCACGAACGCGAACTTCTTCGAGCATGGACAAGTGTCACTGGATCTGGAGCTGGATCGATCTAGCGTGTTGATGGAAGAGCAGCTTCGTCATGAGAGGACACGATTCACTTCATTGGATGTCGAAGTCGATGCGCTGCAGCGCGACCTGACGGCAACTCAGGAAAGGCAGCAAACCCTGGAGAATGCAGAGCTCGAAGAGAGGCTACGCCATGATGCCCTGCGTCTTGGCAGTTGTTTTTGTATTTTTGTGGCACTCGTGATGAAGATTTGCTTTTGCCGAATGCTGCCTGTGGAACGTGTAGTGATAAAGTAATGTAAAAAAGTTTTAGAAAACGGACCTACGACTGAGTCAGCTGCGTGTTGAGCTCCAGGATCACATCCGAAATGCGTCAGATGCAACTTGAGCTGTTCCAGCTAGACGAGGAAGCTTCGACCCTTGGCCCCAAGTTGCAGCAGATGGAGTTGCACGGGAGGGCTGTCAAAGCTCTCGGGCGACTGCTGAAGTTCATAACGCAGGAGGGCCTGGCGCGCGAGGCTCTTTGGCGCTGGCGTTGTTTGCTGCCGCCCTGACTTGTGCCCCACAAGACCAGCATGCCACTGAGGTCGGGTAAGTGATCAGAGCGAAGGCCATCGGCAAGTAATGGGCAGGAGCTCACCGGTTGGGCAGGAGCTCCCGGTCGTGCAGGTGGACTGCTCGAGTCTTGGGGGAAGCGGAACACAAAAAGCTCTATTGCTGTCCTTGTGACGCAATATCCTGGAGCTCGAGCTGCGGGAGGCTGCAAGAGGCTGCGGAAGGCTGCGGAAGGCTGCCGCTGCGGAAGGCGGGGCCGATTCGACGATCTTCTGGCTACATCGGCTACAGCCTGCAGGGTTTTTACCGTTTGCGTGAGGATCTCGACCAGAGCTTGCCCAGCCAAAGTCAAGTGGCTCAGCTGCCAAAGGCCCGTTCCGCGCTGAGAAGGGCGGACGAGCTGCGGTTGCGCTTCGATGGTTGACTGTTGCATCTTTGCTACAGAGCCACGCAGCGTCTCCCTGGTTCGCCGGTGAACACACAGCGAACAGATGCCTGCACAGGTGGCTAACGCAGAGCAACAATCAGCCAGAAAAAAGGTACGCCTCGAAGCACGCCGCACCGTCATTTACACTCTCCAAGCAATGCTGCGCTTGTGGCAGAGCCTGTGTGTATTGATGCCTCCATGTGTAGGCCCAAGAACAACGCAATAGCCACGTTGAAGGCCTTCTTATTGCAACACATGACCAGCGTGACTGGGGAAGAGTCGCTGCAACACTGTGCAGTTGGAGCGGTTGAGCTGCAAGAACCACATGAAGCTTCACCTAGCCGTGACCGGTAGTTGAGCCATGGCGGTGGTATGACTGATGCTGTGCCAGCACAGCATTCTGAATAATGGCTTTTTGTATCGGCGATGGCCTAAGTTGCTCCCACAGCTGATTCAAAGTGAACTGCGCCATTCGGATTCGGAGCAAGCTTTGGCAGTTAATCCGGTTTTCAGTTTCAGGACCTTTTTGCGGCAAGTTCCGCGACGAGTTGGGAGGTGATACAGACAGCGAGGAAGATGAGGTGCTTGGGACAGCAGACGTGGGTATCGTTGTGCTGGAATCGGAGCGTGCCTGCGGATGCGCAGGATGGAAGTAGCATGCGGGCAAAGTCCAAAAGGACAGCGAAGAGGTCGGATGTGGTGCGCAGAATTTCAGAATTGTCCCTGAAACCACGTTGTGCCGAAGCACAGAAGCAGGCGGAGGCCAAAGAAGGAAAGGAATGTTGCCTCTGCAGCCATGATGTGGGCACCGTTCTCGGGTCATGAGTGCCGTGACATGCCGTGACTAAACCCATGCCTACTCTTGGCTAAGGCCCCTTACCTGAGCGAAGTGCGGGTTCTTGTGAAGGGTCCAGGTCAGGCTTCTTCCTCAGAAGATCTCAGAAGTAGAAGTGCTAGAAGTGCTAGAAGTGCTGAAGCAGAATGTGTGACTGCGTTCTTGTATGCGGTGCTCAACGACTCAGGTGGGCGAAGGGGAGATGAAAGCTGTCACGCAGTTGAAAACTCCGTATAACCAGAGCATTTCCGACAACATGCTTGCGCGTGGGAGGCTGAGGTAAACAACATGCCACCATATCACATATCGGCTTCTTTTCCGGCACTCAGGAATAAATCAGCTGCAGCAAGTCGAAATCATCGAGATTGCCAAATGCAACCTCGATCGCATTCCGCCCTCCCTCGAGCAGCGCGGCCCTGAGATCTCAAAGGATCTCAAAGAGGTGCATATCTGTTTGGTTTAACCGCGAATCTCGTGACTCACGAAGGGTCACGCGCAACAGCCAAGTGTAAAAAACGTAGCTGAGGCTTGCATTATCATAAAGGGCCCACCAGTGTGTCTTTGCACTTCCTCTCGCTGACTCTTCCTGAGGGTGGAGGGCCTCATGACGTTGTGCCTTTCGTACAACAACATTCGCAACTGGGATGCCCAGCTGTGCAACGCGCTGCCGAGCCAAGTCCAGTGCATGTGTCCTTTGCTTGCCCATCTGAGGCAAGTTTTCGAACGAACTGGGCCGATGCGACTGCTTGGAGAGAGTTGTCTTGGAATCCTTCTTAGCGCGCTCTCTTGCACATCTCCTGCGCTGGGCTGGCACTGCCATCATGTCTCCCCAAGGATTGGAACCAGATCAGTGAAATTGAGCCTGGAATCTTCTCCGAGAGCAACTTTCCAAAGTTGGAGGTGCAATATGGTGCAATGTGTGCAGTCCATTGCAATCTCTGCGCGTCTCTCGACGCAGGGCTCCAAGAGATCCCCACATCGGTTTAATACTTATGCGTACCTATGGGTGCCTCTATAGACTCTCGTGCACGCATCGCAGCCTCGTGGGAATCTCGGGTTTGGTTTTGGCATGGAATTGATGATCATGAACTTGCCCGGAAAAAACAAGGAGACCCCGCCCCCAGATGGAATACCGGCTGGAGACTTTGGGTTTTCTGGGCTGTAGCCTTGAAAGTAGCCTTGAAGGTTCCAGCAACTTTTAAGGTTTTGGGCCGCAGCCTTGAACTCTGGAGGCTTTGGGATCTCGTAATGGAGTTCGTGCATGACTCTGAAATCTGTCTGCCTTGGAGGTCATCAACTTGTCTCACAATCGTCTTGCCTTTCTTCCGTCGGATTTTCCCAAGGCTGCATCGTGCCGGCCTCAATGCTGTCGCTGTTTCACTGTTGACGCGAACTCTTGCTGTTGTGCGGCCTCAGCATCTTTGTAGGCAAAACGTCACTGGCTTGCAGTATGTGGACCTGTCCTACAACCAGCTCACTTCAGTTCCGGCAGCTCTTATGCAATGCAGGCCAGCCTTGTGAAACTTTGCTCAGTCGGCTGTCGGTAGATTTGTCTTACTGGTAGCGTTGTCCACATCTGTATGCTTGCTTTTGCAGCAGGTCGCTAAAGGAGCTGAACCTTTCTCACAACAAAATGAGGATGCTTCCGGAGGAGTATGGGTCGGAAGCACAGAGCCGTCACTGGCGGAATCGCTGAGCTGAAGCATCTGAAAGGTGCCAGCCGGTGGTGTCATGCTGTCCTGAAATTCTGAGGTTGAATAAGCTGAAAAAGCTCTTTCTGTCCTTCAATGAGCTGTCCCTTGGTTTCAGTCAGTATGATGCATGGAAGAAGCCCTGCCTTGAAGTCCACAGGTCTGCTCTTCCGACGAACATCGGCACGAGCAAGGAGCTGGAGAAGCTGCGCATCACTTCGAACCAGATCAAGAAGCCTGGATCCCAGGTTTTGGCCGTGGGGCGCCCCAAAAATGTAAGAGAAGTGTAGATGAGAACGCAGAAAAAGCGGAAAGGCTGCCATACTCCATCCTCAAGCTTTGGAAGAAGGAGGGTGGAAAGCTGGAGGAGCATCTTGCCGGCATTGCTGTGCTCAGCCGGTGCGAACACGCACAGAAGCATGAGCACTAGGTGTGAGCCTTCGTCACAGGGCTTTTGAATACGCTTGCCACCACTTTGCCGAGGCTTTTGGTGGACCGAAATCCGCTGCAAGTACCCAGCATCACAGCCTTTGAGATGGAAGCGGCTGGGATCTCAGCATCCTTTAGAATGCCAGCACAGATCCGAAGTCTTCGTTGTTGGACAATGGTCCACAGGGCTTGCGTCAACTCAAGGCTTGCAGCCCCAAAGAACCTTCTAATGACCAACACTCGTTGAGTGCTTCTTGGATCGTAGTACAAAGCATCCTCATTGGAGCTGCCAGTTCATGCCAAGGGTTTCGAGTTTGAAGAGAGACCAAGGGCCCGCGAAAGCAGAGAGCGAAACGCAGAGCGCGAAAAACAGAGCCGCCACAGACCCGCCACAGATTCCTCGAGAACCCACCCGCAAAGCCTAGCGCAAGCAGTAAGACGCAGGGAATGGGCGGAATGGACAGAGCGTTCCATCTGCTACAGGCCAGCATCCGGACCAGCCGTTTGGCACTCTGTCTCATCGTGTGCATGTGCCGCAGGAGAGCAAGCTGGAGCAAGAACTGGCGGAGCAGTGGAAGCCTTGGAGAGTGGAATGGTTTTTGCAGATTTTCCACGTCTGATCTAGCTGCATCTAGCTTGCGGCACTTTCCCAATCACACCGAGGAAGCAGTTGGTGACCGATCAGCTAACAAGCGCCCAGCAGGCAATGCCAGCAATGCCGTTACAGTCGTTGCTGTGAACTTGTGCTTTTTGCAACCATTGTCACAGTCTTAGCTTGACGCAAGTGGCCGGGTTATCATGCGTTGAAGCATGTCATTTGGCTTGCTGCTGCTTGGCCTCGGAATGGAGATTGCCACTCAGCAGGTTGCTGCTTTACCAGCGCCTGCTGCGCCTGTTGAACGCAAGGTTTCGCCCTTGGCAGCACACGCAAGCGGAAACTTAGAACGGCAGGGTCACAATGTCATTCCAGATTGACGCTGCTTAGGTTGAATCGACCCCGTCTGAATATGTTGACTCTTGGCTTTAACCCTGCCCCACTCGTTGCTTCCTTGCCAGCGAAAGACCGTCTCGCATTGGGTTCTCCTGAGGACGAGCATCTCGATGCGTGGTACTTTGGACACTGTGTAGGTGAAGAGGCTTTCCTCCCTCCCAAAACCACGCAGAACATGGCATGAGGACATGGCCCTGCCAGGCGAAGATCCGAGATATTCGAGATGCTGAACAGAGCTTTCTTGTAAAGAAGAGGCGTGCCGAGGGGGCGGGGTGCACACGGTGGGTCCTGGAGAAGGGTTGGGCAGAGAGACAAGAGCCAATGAGCATAGTGAAAAGCCTGATTCTAACCAGTGCGATTCGCCTTTCAACAAACCCTCGCAGGTTTGCAGCTTTCACCATGGCATTGTTACATTCGGACCCACCCTCGTGATGCCTTCAAGACGATCTCATCTAATTAACATAGACTGCCTCACTATGTGGGTTTAGGGCCTGGTGTTTCACCCACCCAAGACCCCGTTGACGAAGACTTGACCACATTTGACGAGGTGATGGCATAGGAAAAGTTTTCTGTGAGCACACAAGCTCAACTCGTTTGGTTTGGAGATCTTTGCTGTTTACTCTGACCCCTGGGAGCTGGAGGCACACGTACTTGGCGATGCAAAGAAAGATTGCAGAGAGCCAGCAGGCAGTTGAACTGCTTCAACGTGGTTCCGGGTTTGGCCGTGCCCATGCCGCTGTGAGGAGGCAAGCAAAGATGGCAAGACACAACTCACCGAGCAGACAAAGGCAGGCTCCCTGTTGCGGTTTTTATTCCAGCAAGTGACAAACTGCCGCAAACTCCGACAGGCTTTTTTGGATGAGAAGAGCTATCAGAACTACCGCGGCCGTATTCATGAGCAGGACGTTGAATATGCCAGTCTAGTAGTGCAGATGCCACCCGGGCATACAAACAAGGGCCGGAAGCAGAGTGAGTGAGAAGACCGGTGGTAGATCCCTGCCAGGATATTGATCTGTTCTTCATCCTCTTTGTTTTTGCAGCAAAGCCGATGTACAAGTCGGCGCAGACTTGGTTCGACAAATTTGAGATTGGTGACAAGGGCTTTATGTCAAAGCAGGAGTGGTATGAGCCGGAGCCTCAGAACATCAGGACTGAGGCGCTATTGAAGCTTCATTGTGCAGAAGTTGAAGTTGCTGCAGTTTCCAGGTTGTGTTTGAACTCGCCCTTGGATGTGCGGCAGAAGATGATGGACAGCAGTGCGTGAACAAGCACATGAACGAATGAAGACTCAATACCTTGGCTAGAGTTGAGTATGCTGGGCTGGCCAGGACGATCTCTGGAATGTCCTGTTCGACAGCTCTGTGAGTTCTCATGGCTTGACAGAGCCGTTCTTCATCGCTGCTTGCCAGATCCACGACCTTGAGGCATCAGAGATGGTTGACAGCATTGCGAGACTGTCTACTATCTGCTGCTTCTGTTGCGCTGCTGCTGGTGCTGCTGCTGCTACCGCTGTCACCACCACCACCGGACACCGCCACCCTTTGCTTCCGCACCTGCTTGTTGCTGCGCGGTCGCAACATCACCTCTCGGAGACCCTGCGCCCCCAGTTTCTCATGACTCACTATTGTCTACGATTTGCTAGCTACCAGATGCTAGTTAGTAATTCCAAACTAGTTAGTAATTTACTCGGTGTAGTCAGCGGCTACGCTACGCGACCCGCCTCGGCCTGGCCCAGCGCAGCGCCCGGCGCATGTTCGCGGCTCCGTGGGGAAGGGAGGGGTAGGGGAAGAAAAGGGGGGGGGGGCCTGGCTGGGACGGGCTTCAACTGCCTCTGGTCCTGGCGAACCGTCCGCTTGCGGACCCTGGTTTCCTAGGGGGGGTACCCATTTCAGGCAAAAAAGGGGTCCGAAAATTGGCTTTGAGTGTTACACCTTCGGCCCGAGGCCTCGGCGGATTAGTCGTTTGGAATTAGCCATTGACACTGGAAGTGAGCACTTAGAAAGTAGTAAGTTCTCATTGCGAACTACTGTTCATGAATATCAACGCTGGCCGCACCACCGCGGCCTGGCCTGGTACCGATGGTCTTGTGGGGTCTTATGGCAGTGCAATGTGGGGGTGAGTATGGGGTCCGCAGGAGGTCCAGAGGCGTTCCACAGAGGTTCGCGTGGGTGGGATAAGATTCCTCTTGGAGAGCTTTGCCGGAGCTGTAGGTTCCACATCTCTTGGCCACAACAAACCTATTTCTAATCCGTATCTTGGCAAATAGGAAGTGCTTTGAAGGCACGCGACCCTTACATTGAGCGCATGGCTGATGCACTTTGCCTGGATTACTACGCCGCGCTGGCATGTCCTTGTACACCCTTCGCACTCTTGCAGCCGTGCTGGCTGCCACTTGCCAGGACAACACCATCTCTGAGATTGAGGCGAAGCTGGCGCCCAGTCGTATGGACACCGTGCGTGGGGTTGTGGGCATGTCTAGGCTACAGGGGGGAAAGGTTCAGAGATCTTCCAGAGCAAGGGATGTTGATCGTGCGAAGAAGGTAAATTTGATTTTCACGAAAGTGCTCTAAGAATGTTTTGAGGAGTTCGGAGTCGGGGGAGGCGATGGCGAGAACACCAAAAGCAGGCACGTCAGGGAGTTACGGGCACGTGCGTGTTGAGTCGCCTTGTAGAAGTAGGTCGGATGCTTTGTCGAACGCCTTGGAAGATCCGACTGGACTCAAGAGCGTCTGCTTCCTATGCAGAACTTCCACAAGCACCCAGCTTGCATAATCCAGCCAAAGACGGTTTGTAAGGCCAATCAATCAGCTGCAAAGCTGCACACGGGCTCGGGCCTGAAAATTCGCTTGAGAGCACTTGAGCCCTGCTCGCCTTGCGTGGCAAGGGTCCCGAATGGTTTTCCGTCTGATGCCTCTGCTACCATCCTGAGGTAGCACGTATGCTGCCAACGAAGTGCACTCATTGAAAGACATCTTGAAGAAGGCACAATCATGAACTTTCTCAGCGTCTGTTGTGGCCGCAGTAGCACGTAAGGTTGCATGCACCATGAGAAGATTATCTGCTGGCGCTGCAGGGCCAATAGCTTTGACCCCTGAAACCACCAAATCAAAGTCGTTCGCATTGCCCTCCGACATGGGGACTGAAGGCTGTTAAATTCGCGAGAATCATCCTGCGCAATCTCACTATCAACTGCCAAGCTGTACCAGACGAGTCCTGATGTGCAGGTCAGCCTCACAGACTACGACATCCAGCAAGTCAGCCATCTGGATGGCATTGAGGACGGGAGGATCTGCCAGTCGTGCTTGTCGCATAGCGCACGCATGCTGTGATGATAGTGCCACCGGTAAGGTGCGTGCTGACGAGCTTTCCAACACAGTCAGTGTGTGTGTGTGTGTGTGTGTGTGTGTGTGTGTCTCTGCGTGTCTCTGTGTGTGTGTGTGTGTGTGTGTGTGTGTGTGTGTGTGTGTGTCTCTGCGTGTCTCTGTGTCTCTGTGTGTGTGTGTGTGTAAGTGTGTGGGGGCGTTTGTGTCTGCGTATATGTGTGTCTCTGCCTGTGCCTGTGTCTGTCTCTGTCTGTGTCTGTTTCTGTGTCTGTGTCTGTGTCTGTGTATGTGGAACTGAATTGCTTTCCAGCCGATGCATCACACAGTCATCAACTCTTTTCAAAAGGCTGCATGTTCTCGATCAGTAGCGGCCGACCTGAAGATTATCACTGTCATGTGGACTGTCATGTGGACTGTCATGTGGTCGTAGAATGTTGTAAACATTGTGAAGTCTCCTTCCATGTTATGGTGTCGCTCATGGGAATTTTCCGCTTGAGTCCTCTTTGTTTGTGCCATTCATGGGAACCCTTGTGGGTCGTCCCTGAGGAAGGCAGCGATGCCGAGTCGGAGAAGTCGCGCGACTCCGCCGAGTTGTCCGACGATGAGAATTCCGAGATGTCTGAATTTGATGTCTGGTTCTGAGAGGATCTGAGAGGATCTGAGAGGATCTGAGAGGGTAACTTTTGCCGAAGTTTCGCAGCTGGAGTCGACTAGGCCCAGGCCTTTTTGCAGGAGGAGGAGCAAGCCAACCTGAAGTCCAGCGGCAAAACGCACCAGTGCACAAGCTCAGCATACTCCCAATTCGGCCCAGTTCGGCCCAATGTGCTTCCTGCAAAACCCTCTTTGGGAGATCGTTCATCTTCATCGTTACTCAACTAGAGCACACGGTGTGGAAGGCGCTTCGCCATCGGCAGTGATGCATCCCTGAAACAACTCATGGAGGCCTGCTTGCTCCGCTGTTGTCCGAATGGACCTCTGTTGCCTCTGTTGCACGTCGACGACGCTGTCCTGGCACTGTGCAATGCAGGCTCCGCTGCAGGAGATTTTCCGAGGCACGGTCTGCGTTGTGTGGACATTGCTGCTTCCTCCAACTATTCAAAGCTTGTGCTTCAGGTAGACGTGATGCCATGCGCGCGACAGAGGTGCCATGAGACACTTTTTGACCCTTGTTGTCGCCCATATCTTGTCGCATTGGGTGGGGGCAAAGACATGTATGCATGCAGCGTCCCAGCTTGCTCATGCAGTGGAAACGACTACCGTAGATGCCACATAGTATGCCGCAGTATGCCGTAGCAGCAAGGTGCGCGCTGCTATCATTACGCAACATGAGCGCGTGCATTCTTCGAGGTTTGCAGGACGTCAGTTCACTCCCAGACAGTGCATTAGTTTGCGAAGCAGCGTTCGTTGACGGCTCGGGCCATCGCATCCAGACCACCAATCAGACCAGAAGGCACATCAGCCTGAGGGCCTCAGGCTGCGCACAAGCCTGGTGCAGAAATGAAGATCTTGAAAGCACTTGCGACAGTTGCATTCTCATGCAAGTCCGCCCGTCCATGCAATGCAACTGTGAAATCGAATGAACAAACTCTGATGAAGGTCTGCGAGGTCCAGCCATGTCTTGTGAGTCTCGTGCGTCGTTCCTTTGCGGAGGATCAGAGGCATCAAGTTGAAACCTGGTGAGGGAAGCCCTGTCATTGCAACGTACAGGACAGCTGGAAACCCTGGAGCTGTCTATGATCCCAAAAAATCAGAGGATGCGGCTTTGTTGGTATCCCCTGGGCTGCAGGTGGCGGGTCCATACAAGCGCCAGGTGATCATCAAACCTCAGCGCAACCGCAGGCTTCCGGACAATTCAAGCTCGTGCTTGCTTCCGTTTGGCATGAGCTTTAAAGACGCCTGAGGCAGCACTCGGACGAACTTGCCGTGCGGCGAGCCGTTGCCTCAGGCTAAGCAGAAATGGAAAGAGGCTTTCTGCGACTGCAGCAGAGGGGCGATGGCACAGTGCACAGGGTCGAAAGTCAGTCTGAGTGCATTGGCAGGCCTTGCGTGATGTCTACCGGAGCATGCCGTTCCTGGACTTCTCGGCGTTCATCAGCTTCTTGCTTCGAACGCTTCACAGCATCAAGGCTTGAAGCAAAGTTCGTTCATGCCCAACTGTGTCGCCCGTTGTTACCCTGTCTGTTGCCCTTCTCACGTTGCCCAATTGCTGGGAGGAAGACAAGAACGACCGCTCAAGAGGTCTAAGCTGCTCATGGCATGATGATGATCCTTCGCCCGCTGCCCAGTTGCTGCGACATTCGCTTGTTTTCGGGTCCGAGTCGGTCTGAGGCCCGTGGCCAGGGATCAAAGCAGACCTCCATGCACATCACATGCACACCAAATCTCCCTGTAGGAGTGAGTACATGGGGTCTCGGCGTGCATGCTGAGCAAGAGTGTTGCCATCGTTTAGTGATTGTTAGGAGCCTGCATGTGTGCGGAAGCCTTGTTGAGAAGCCTTTCCCCGCTGACCCCGTGGTAGTCGGACGTGACAGCGGCGCGCGAGCAGGGGCAAATAGCTGGTGTTTCATGTTTAGTGCGCCACGAAGTCATCGAGACTAATAGAGGAAATAGACACGTCCAGCCAGGGAAATGCAGGGAGGGCCTGGGGCAGGTGTGAGAATGTATCGGCCAGTAGCATCAGTGCTGGAATATCTGGCTTAGTGTACCACTCAGGTTCCGACATGCAGTCGGAGCGGCAGGTCTGAACAAGTACACGTGCCGCATCTCGGATGCAAACTGTGGCATGTCGATCACGTGATGGACTCTCAAGTCTTAAAGTACCTTAAAGTCTCAGGTCTTCTGGAGATCATGGGTTTTGTTCACCTCAACAACATCTGCTGGATCTGGCCAACAGTTCGGCACTTGGAGACGAGCAAGAAGGCATACCAACAGTTCGTTTGCCGAGTTGTTGGTATCTTTCACCGTGCCCAAATCCAGGTTCACCTGAAATCTGCCAAGCATGGAAAGTGCTGGGGCCATCTGCAAGTGCCTCTGGACTGCCCTGGCTTGGTGAAGTCATCGGCTCGGCTTCGGGTTCAGACCAGGAAGCCCAACACGCACGATCACGCACGCTGACTCTCACGCTATACCTCATTTTTTGTTTGTTTCTTAGGGCTCGGCTGGAGCGTATGATCCAGATCCTGACGCAATGCCGGAAGCCCAACCTTCGGGTGTTGAGCTGCGACAATTGCACCTCTTCGATCGAGGCCTTGTTGCCATCAATAACAAGGGGCCGGCCTTTACAGGTTTTTCTGCTGCTTTTGCGCTGTTTTCTTTTTTTCTTTTGTTTTCTCGGCTTGCTCATGGCTCAGTTCTGTTGTTGTCCATTTTTGCCGGGCAGGCTACTTCGAAACCGACTAGCTGACTGGATGCACAAGTTGCTTTTTGAGAACATCCAAAGAGATGTGTGTTGCAGATTGCAGATCTCATGTGTTGCAGAGCGCTTCACAGAAAGGCACTGCAGCCCTCATGGGACAATGTGTATGCGGGATCTGTTCTTAGCTAATGAATTCATTCGCAGCGGTCATGGACCGGGCTGAGAGCAAACAAGAGCAAGCAAGTGATAGGCCTGAGAGACTTGCAGTTCTTACCTGCCACGACTTGCAGCAGCATTGAACACGGGGACAAATCCCAACAGTCAAAGACGTGATCCTTCAAGCCGGTGTACTGTTGCAGGATAGCATAGGATAGCTTTGCACTCTACTTGCCATCTTCAGGTTATTGTACAACCACATCTCAGCCTGGCGCCTTGTACAAAGTGACCGTCCTGCAAAACGCAGGTCGTCTGATGTGCTCGTTGTGTGAGTCCAAAGACGAATGGTGGGTGTGTGTGTGTGAGTGTGAGTGATAACCTAATGACCCCTGCAGACGGATCTGAATCAAACATGGTTTGACTCAGGGAATCGTCCGAGGTTATATAAGTGCCGCGCGATTCATCGAGCACCGCAGTATCGAAGTCGTGTCGACATGAGCTTGGGTTTCAAGCATACGGACACTCCTCAAAGTTTCACTGCACTGGCGTGAGTGCTCTGACCTGAATGACCTGTTCAAAGTGATTTGCGCATGTCCCGTGGCCATTCTGTCAGAGCCGGAGCCCATTGGGACCATGAATAGCAAGTGACATGTTGAAAGCTTTCCATGGCCATCGCCTTGACGAAGGGATGCTGGCAGATGGGTGGTGGCTTGGAAATTGCAGCTTACTGCTGCAAGATGTACCTGTGTTTCGATTGCACACCAGGTCACTTGATGGGGGGGCATCAAGGCCGCATGCTTCGCTAGTCAGTAGCACATGTCAAGGAACACTAAATCAAATTTGCGAGGGAAGCGTGCAGCCGTGCAGCTGTGAACACCTGTCACGGGCGGCTGGTTTTCGTTGTATTTGGGCGGTGGATGGCGGAGGAAGGGCAAAGGTGATCACATATTGCTTCTGAACAGCTGGAAATTGTTTTCTGAAGAATAACAACCAGGTATGTTGGGCTGAGTCTGAAGCTTCAGTTCAAACATGGTCGGGCCTGAGCGAGCAGCATGCAGGTATTCCTGAGCGAAAGCTCTGGCAACACGCGCGCATGCAAGACAGGCTTTTCACATGAGAAATTGTCATGCGCTCTGGGATCTAGGGCCTAGGGAAGGGACCTGGCCATGAGCCTCAGACTCTACGACTTTACTTTGAAGACCGAACAAATGTGGCACAATAAGATGTGGAACGTGTTGGTGCTTGTGTGGACCTGCCATATCTCTGCAAGACGTGCGTTGCACTTCGCTGTGCCTTGGTACCTGAGCGCCGAGGCAAGGGGAGGCTCCAGTGGTGTGTTTCAATGGCGTCTTCACCTTTGAGGTCGGCATTCATCGGTATTTCATGATTTCATGGTCATGCCATCCGCTCTTTGATCGGCTGCGTTGGATGCCAAGGTTTGTTGTCAGGGGAAAGTGCCGGGCCCGGCTCTTCCAGATTCTTCCAGTTTTCAAAGCCTTCGCGCCACTTTACTGCTTCCAAGGCGTCCCCATTCGCGAATTGGCCCCTGAGCTTCATCATCCTGGGTTTCCCTGGCTCTGGAACAACCAGCATGGTCAGGTCAGGGGTATCGTGACCGTGACTCAGCATGACTCAGCATGACTCAGCATGACTCAGCATGAGCCACGGCGGCCAGGGCATTAGAAGCTTATCCGAACGCCTTTGGCCTCAGAGATGTCTTCTTGAATTGCTTCCTTTTTTGGAAGCCCCAAACTCTCGTATCGAGGTGTCTGTTGTTCGGCGCGACAAGAGACTCGCTTGAATTTGGCACGCTGGATGGCTCTCTAAAGGAGCTTTGCAAAGCGCTCAGGCGTGGGAGGCCGTGGAAGCGGACTGAGATGCAGGTGCTCCTTTCGTTCCCGGAACGTTGGTGTTGAGAGTTGAGCGCTTGCGTTGAAGCCTCTGGCGTGAAGGCCTTGGGCAAGCTGATAAAGTTTGGAGCAAGATCTTCTGTACTCAAGTTTGGCTCGTTGATGGCGCGAGGGCAAAGGACCTAACGGTAATTAGCCCATGGCAATGCTCTTGCAAAACAGGGCTCGGGTGTCTCGGAAGCCCCATGAAGTGCCTTGTGGAGGACCTTCCGCAAACGTTTGATGTCCGATCCGACAGCGCTGTTGGATGCGGACAAGACGTGGGCTATGCTTCAAGTTCGACAAGCTCGATTTCTGGTGATGTTGCGGGACCCAGTGCCACTTGGCAACTGCCTTCAGCATGTCCGATGGGTTCCGGCAGATGTGATGTTGCGCGGTGTTGCGCTGTTGTGCATGGAAACTCTTCGCAGCTTCGCAAACGGCTCGCGTGGTTCGTGGCAGGGCAGGCCGTCAAAAGGCCTCCACTCGGAGAATCGCCCACGTATCGGGCTCCAGCAAGCACCGGTAGAAGTACCCTCGCGGGAAGCGCTCGAACTTTTTCGCCAATCTCCTCGTTTTTGGCTTGTCGCGCCTCACTTGGCGAGGGACTATGTGGCAGTGCTACTGGCGACACGTTCCCTCGACTCGTCTCGGTAAAGCTGCGCGAAGCTTGGCGTGCCAGGAACCGCACGCTGCGACCCAACGCGCTGCCCAGCATGCTTCAAAGCTGCCGTTGACGCGTTCCGGGGCAGTATGCCCGGTCGCGAAGTTCAGCAAGCCTGTTGCCCGTACCGGGCGCTCTGCAGCCGTGAGAGTGCCGGCAGCGGCGGACAGCTAGCAGCGCGGTGCCCACACGTCGGCTCGCATCGGCGGCCTCATCGCACCATTGACCTGCCCGGAACAAGGCGAAACGCCGGTGGATCTTTGCCGGTCACGCGGACCGGGCACCGGACCGGGCGAGTGGAAGAGCAGCAGCAAGGCAACACTTCCAACCGAGCACCTCGTCTTCGGGAGAGGGAGGGTGCACGAGGTGCCAAGCTACCCTTGTGGGGAGATGTACTCGGCATTCTGATACACGCAACAACGTCGCGCCAGGGGCATGTGTGTTTCTGTTTTTTTTGCATGTTTTGGCGCAAATGCACTTGGCCCCCGCGCAGTCTTCCAGGCCCGGGCGGTCGCGAGGACACCGCGCCATGCGTTTCGCCCTGTGGCAGCCCTGGGTTGCCAAACGGACCGGGCGAGGTCGCACCGGCCAGTCGAGGCGTCGCCGAGCGCCGTGTCAGATGACCGCGACCCGGGGTTGTTCGTACGTCATACCCCTTCTCCACACGGCGGCCGCCGACCGAGACGGCGCGAGCGACGTGGCTTGCCGACGACTTGGCCGCGACGTTGCGAGGAACGCCAGGAGCGCCCCCCCGTCCCTCCCCCAGGCCGTTATGCCTTTTGCACGCTGTGTCGGCGTGCGAGGCGTGGGACCTTCCGGCAGCGGACGCTTCGTTCATCGCATCGTTGCGGGCCCTCCTGCCTTGGGGGCGCGCCCACAGCATACAGAACACTGCCCTTCCGGCGCGCTGCTGTGCGAGGCGGGCTTGATGGCAGGCTCAGGATGCGGGGAGGCCTGCCCGGGTCAGACGGGGCTGGGTGAGATGCTTCCCCCTACTCGCCAGCCAGTGTGCGGATCGTTGGCGCGAGGCAAGCGTTCGCCCATGCTCGCCTTTCGCCCACGTAACGCGCCTGTTCGGGAGAGGTCGCGGATGCGGGCGTGGCGCGCAACGTCCGATTCGCGGGCACACGCGCATGCTGTCGCAGCCCACGCGACGGAGTCCGAACCCACGCCCTCCCCCAAGCATCCCTGTTTTTCCAGCTGCAAGCCTGTGCGGGCGGAGCTTGGGACCTGTCCTGTGGCCCTTGCCAGTTGCAGGCCGTCCACGGGCACGGTGCGTCACAGGCATTGCCCTTGCCGGCTTCTGTCGGCGCCTTTTCCGAAGTGCTTGCCGATGTCCTTGCGACGGCGGCTGTATTCACGACCGCTGGCAGCGTAGGCCGTGCAGCGCACCCTCGGCCCCCATATCGCGGACAGCATCCAGAACGCCTAGCAGCAGATGTGTCCTGAACTGTAGGCACTGCAGACAATTCTTCCGACTGTTATACTTCATCGTTGTTGTTATCCTTGCATTGAATGTTGTTGTCGCAGGGTATGGTGATCTTGTTACGTCAATTATTATGCATCACTTGGGACAAGTCTCTCGCCTCCTGCTCCCCTTGACAGCCTCCACGTGCCGGTGGTGGCCGCGATTTGGCATATTGTGTGACGGCAGGGAGGCTGGTGCCACTGTCGCACTCACCGTCCGTGCAATCGCAAATGGCCTTCCCATCGGGGCGGTCGCCGTCGACAGCCTCCCCTCACGGCTGCGGTGGCCGCCCGCCGAGAAGGTGCCAAGTTCACTGGCGCTCCTGGCCGTCATCGTATTTGGGAGGTGGAGCCCGGAAGCTGCCCACTTCGTGCATATGCTGGCACGTTATCGCTCCTACCGTCCCAGCGGTCCAAGCCGAGATACAGCCGGGTGAGCGGGTGCGCGCTTTCCACAACGATACATATGTCACGTGCCAGCCCAACGGAGTTGTGGCCTTTTACGTCAGTCGTGCGCACCACCTCTTAACGCACGCGCACATCCGGCTGAATGCCGGCAGAAACCCCGTGCGTGGCGTCGCGCAGTGCTCAGCGTCCGCTGCGTCGTCGGCACCACGGTCCGGCTGCGAAGATCGGATGTCCAGAAAGGTGCTGCCAGCAGCGCTGTTTTCCGTTCGTGATGGACGAGACGAGCACACCGAACGTTTGTACTTGACACGTCTTGTGTCCCCTTATAAAGATATGTGAGTTTGGGCACCTTCTTGTGCTCTTTGTTTCACATGTAGATACTGACCGCTGGACGGTTGTTTCAGGACCACAGCTGCTGTTCCTCGACTTCGGCAGGCAGCTGCAAGAGTCGTTGGTTAAATATAATAAATTTTCGGGCTGAGCAGGCCGACAGCGGCCTGCCCGCGGCCAAGGAGACCGAGGGAGCTCCCCGACCTGGACACCCTCCTGCGGTCGCAGAAAGGCATGACAGGAAAAAACAAATCTCGCCCATTCGGCGAATCGTCGCATTGGCTTGCCGGCAACCTAACTCGGCCCGAGTGGGATGCTGCCTGCGTGCGCTGGGACCGTGGTCACTGTCGCAAAAAGCCCCACAGGCAGTGTGCGCCTTGGTCACGGGCGACGTTGTCCGGCTTATCGTCGTGCGCGCCTGGCACAACAGTCCTGTCGCGAAACTTGAGCTCCTTTCCGGTATGCGCTGAGCACGCGCGTGGGGGCCGTGGTGCGAGCATTGCGCATGCGACGGAGACCGACACCCGGATGACGGCGTTGAGCATCGACGGCGTGGGTGCGTATGACTACATCCCCCGGGCGTGTAGTTATGCTTGATGCGTTGCGGGGTCGTGCCAAGCCGGAAGCATTGCTGCCGTTCGCGGCAATATTCAATGGGCAGGCCAGCTGCCCGTGTGTTCCCCTCGAGGCAAATTGGGCGGTTGGAGTGCCGAAGCCGTTGCGGTTGTTTGCCAGCTTGCACGCCCGCCCCCGCTCCGCGCCAGCCTCTGCCAGAGCGGCTTGTCGACCAGCGGCGTGCCGCGTGGCCGGTGCGCGTGTCGCCCGCAATGTCCGCGTCGCCGACATGAACATCGATGTGCTCGTCGCTGACGGCGGGTGAGTCGACGTCGTTGCCAACGGCCTGTTTCTCAGTTCGGGGTTGACGCTACGCTCGTCTCCCCGGCCCCACCCACAGGCAGATCTCGGCGACATGGCACGCACCCCGAACTCCTTTGCGCCTGGCGGTGCCTCCGCTGCTTCCCCTGGCTCCCGCCGCCGATATCGCGCCGCCTAGGCGGCCTGAGCCGCTGGTCGGAGGTGCGGTGGGATGGTGGCGGCTCGGTGGCGGGCGAGGGGGGAAGGAGCCGCAGGAAGGAGGCAGCTACGGTGGCGCCCGCCCCATTCCAGGCCAATGACGACCAGCCTGCCTGGATAGGCGCAGCCGGGCGGAAAAACTGTTTCCAAGCCTTACCAGTCCGGATCCGCCTCCTCACCGGGTAGGCTTCCCGGAACTCACTCACACGGTCTGAGTACAAGAGATGTAGGTTCACAGGTAGTCGGAGTCAAACCCAAAATTGCCTCCAGGAAGTCAAAGAGTGAATTTTTTTTTTTTTTCTCCTGGCGCCTTTTTGCAACTGCAGACGACGGTCAGAGGGTCGACCCTACAAGAGGCGCTCGCCCCGGGGCTGCCTAGTGCTGGGGCAGCGGCAAGCGGCTGGGTTGCGGGGGCGCCAGCCAGCGCGCGTCGGCCAGGACTTCGTGGAGGTCTGGCTGGCATACGCGCGCTGCGCCACCGGCAAGAACCCAGCCCAGCGCGCGACCCACGCCGCTTGCGCCGCCGGTCTGAGTGCGGCGGGGACGCCGGGCCAAAAGGCGGAGGAAGCGGGCTGACATCGCTGTGCGCTTTGCTCCCGACACATGCCCTCTAGCAGATGTCTGGGCTCACAACCAGGCGGCTAAGCAACAAGCCAAGCGTAAGATAAAGGAGGAATGTCCGTCTTGCCACCATGATGCAAAGAAATACGAAGCAAGTGCGCACGCGACACTTGTCCCCAAGCAAGGACACATCGCCTGGAAGGGTACGCAAACACCGCAAACGTAGGTCAGCAAGCCAGCCCACGTTCTTCGAGGCCGAGGAGTCCAGAAAGGAGATGGTGCCGGATATGAGAGGCGAGCGACTATCACGGCCCGGCGGGGAAAGAGAGCGCGCGTGTGTCCTACGTATGCAAACCAGTCAGGGCACACTGGTGCCACAGCTCCTGGAAGCCCCCCGGACACGAAGTTTTTTTTTCTCCAACAATCCGGATCAGCTGACCATGCCACTCCGGACGTGCCTGGTGCTTGGCATGATAGACACTAGTGCAAACAGAGGAAGCAAGGCACAAGGCGCTGAAACTCGAGTGGTGTCAGGAGCAACACGAGAACCTCCTTTGGAACTACGTATGGTGGGACGAGAAGTCCAGCTGTCTCAAGCCGTTGGCCAGGCAAGGACTGACGCAAGAGCAAGTTCTGGCGCTGCAACGAAAGGTGGCTTCATCAGGTGACCGAAACAAAGGCCCGCCTCATTCTCTCCCTCCAACACGAGCAATCACTGTTACATCATCACCCCAACCAATCGCTTCTGCGAGACAGTGCGCGCCATGTCCGGCCTCGGACTCGAGGATTTGGACGCAGAGTGGCGTAGATGTCCGCGCACCGCGGCAATCAGCGGACTGCAATCCGAGGCCGCCCGGCGCGCCAGGCAGGGTGGCAACGTGCCGTCCGTCCGTGTGTGTGTATGTGTGTGTGTGTGTGTGTGTGTGTGTGTGTTTTATTTTATTTTTTTCATCGCATGCCTTTTTCCGCAGCATATCGTCGCGGGGGGCGGGGTTCCAAGGGGCATCAGCCAGGACCTCGTGCAGCTCAGCATACACAGCATCATCGCCGTTGCTCTCGGCCGCAAGGGCGAGTTCGAGCAAGGGAGGGGGCGAACGCGGTGATGGGCAACTCCAGCGATGGGGCTCGCAGGCAATGCCACACGTGGCCCGCCTGCCCAAGTGGTTGCTTGCGTGGGCGGCAGTGCGCCGCAGTGCAGTGCTACCCTCGCGGGAGGCGAGTCGGAACTCGCCGAACTCAGCAAGCTGCGCGAGGTCGCGCCGGAGCTCCTCCCCTTCATGTTGCTCTTTTACGGCCAGCCCTGCAGCTACTGCTGGTGGGACGCCACGGGGCATGGCGTTGTTGCGCCGCGGACTGAAGCCCGAGACGGACCAGTCACATGAGCAACCGGGCGCGGCGAGCTTTCGAAACAGGAAGCAGCCCCCCGTCCCTCCCCCCAGCCAGCAGCAACGCTCTATGCCCAGCGGCGAACTGCTCCGTATCTCTGGGGGGGAGTGTTCGGGGCACATAGACGCAACGCGGTGCCCCACAACAGTACTGACACCGGTGGCATGTTTCGCAGCTGGTATAATACTATTATTATAACAAGCGAGTGCAATAAGCGTACGGACAAGAGATCCCAAGGAAAGAACTGGATACAAAAGGACTCTCTTTATTATAGGATTTCATGCGTTTTAATATTAATAATACCGTGTACGCGCAAACATCATATTTTATATTTCTTGGAATTGCGCGTAAATGCACGAAACATGTGAATTAGATGCACGATTTTAATTCTATTCACGTACTCCCTTGTAATACTATTAATATTAATACCCCCGGGCAACTATAATATACTAATAATGGGGTCTTTTTGCGGTTTAATTACAAATGCAATGAAATGTAATGCGTGAATTAAACAAGCGAAACACAGGAATTTTATTAACGAAAACCATTAGAATGAGTGCGTTCATTAAATATTCTTGTCGCGTGAACGCAATAAAATAGTAAATTTGCCCCTTTCATTATAATTATACGGGCATGTGCTTATAATATTATATGATCACTAGTTAAAATATAGTAGTTTTATTATTAGGGGGATTTCTTGTACTTGAAAGCCGTTCATAAAATTTACCAGCTCCATTTGGAGAAAGTTGATGTGGAGTGGCGTCGACTACTACAAAAAAAAAACACTGGTTGGGCCGCCGGACATGGATTGGAATCGTCCGTGGCATGAAATTCTTCACGATTGGAACCAAAGGGTGGTCAGCATTAGCGAGCGCATTCATTTACAAACCTGGTCGCCTTACTGAAACAATACTGGCATCTTGCACCGCATGTGATGACTCTGCCCAATACCCCGTTTGGTCAAACGCGCGCTTCGCTGCCTGGAGCCCCGACGTCAAACCACCGACGCCTCGACCTTGTGGTGTTTGGCGCATCGCCTTGTGTTGCGATGCCACGCCGGTCAGCCCCATCGGCGGGGCGAGCACCCCACACCCACGAACAGATCACACTCCTGGCATCGCCTTGCGCACGGCCATGCATGGCCGAAAGCTGCAAGCGCGCAACGTGCCTGGAATTGCAGGGCGGCGGAAGCCAACGCCATTTGGTCCTGGCTGCGGAGGTCGGTGACAGCTCGTCTTCCGCGCGCCACCAACCCGATCGAGCTCTGGGCGCGGAGGCGGTGGGCATGCGGGTGCGAGGACCATGTGTTGGCGCTCGCCGAGCCAGCTGGCCCGAACCGCCTCCCGCTGCGTTAGGCCGGGGCCTGCCGACCTAATCCGGTTCATCACGATAAGCCGCACGACTTCTGCATAGCCGGAAAAATTGATAAGACAGGATCTGTGCGGTTGATGAGACAGGATGTGTGCCGTTGATTCGATGCATATCCCCAGGAGGGTGATTTTTCTGAGTGTGCTATCCTGTGCACTTTGTCAAAGGCCAGACCCGCCTGTTGATACATTTGCTTGCTCCTTTTTGATGCACCGAGCCGCGACGCAACATGAGACAGGATGCTGGCAATGCAAGTCAGCGCTGAGTGCTCCGAAACCCTTTTGTTGATGCTCCGAAACCCTTTTGTTGATGCTTGATTTGATTCTTGTTCACGAAACCCCCCTAAGTTGATTCTTGACCTTACAAATCATCAACAGGATCCTGACGGATCCGATTCACGCAAGAATGCGAAGAGTACCGACATGGTCCGCATCCGCGCATGCCGCGCGCCGCCAACAGTGCGCCGAGCGGCCGCATCCGGCTGGGCAAGACGTTGGTGGAGCATCATCTCGGTCGCCGTTCAACAGGCTGTGGGCACCACGGCCCTGGGTCGTCCACTTCCACCGCGGCCGACGAGCCTGCCCCACCGCTCGACCGCCTCCTGGAGCCTGGGCCGCCCGACCCAAGCCGGCTGCCACTGCGGCTGCAGCCCGGGTAGTTTAAGAACAGCTTAGCCGACCGAACGGATACGCAGGCGTAAAAGTCCGAGAAAAAAAAGAATACCAAGTTCGAACAAGTTGGTTACGCCTTCCCGTAAGGGACCAGGCATGACCGGACGGTGGGCATCGTGGACCGCCGCAAGGAATGCTTCGCGTCGCGCAAGCACCTTCGGCCGTTGCCCCTCATGCGCACGACGATGACGATGCCGCATGGCGCACCCACAGAAACCTAAGTCATCGCAACTCGCAACCCCCCAAGCACCAACGTGGCCCATCCCAAACCAGTCTCGTTCCTGTTTGCTGAACGGCAACCACAAAAATCAAACGACTTAGATGCAGTCGGTGCCTTGGGGTGGCTACAGTGATACTTCCCTCGAGCCGAGCCAGGTCATGGCTGGTGTCTCAAACTTGCCAAGTTCCTTGCGGGGATGATCACGAGCGATGGGGATTGTGCCATCGCTTGCCACATTGGGCCCGTGGCCCAGCTGGTGAACACATGTTGCGCGCACCTTTATTTGAATGGCTTCGCGTTTGTATACTTGTGAAAAGTTGGGAGATGTGCACACGGTTGAGTGTGGCATCACCTCTTTTTTCCAAAGCGCTGGGGAGACTGATTGTTATGCTTCCACGCCGAGACAGCTTGGCGGTAGTGAGTTTAGAATCATTGTTGGCCGAGCCCGTGGCCACCATGCATGCTTTGTCTTCCTTCTTACATTTGAAGTCGCCTTGGCAACCTGCTTCACCATTGTTTCCTGCTCATAATGTACATGCTGCAAGCAGTCGGTGTCAACAGCACATGCATAACCAATTGGATCTGAGAGTCAACTTGTATTTTCGACAAGAGCGTCGGTGGCTTGCTTCTGTATTGAGGGTGTTCGCACCCAGCAAGTTGCCACTCCCAGCCGTGTGGCGGCAATATTTGCGACCAGCTCCGAACATCTCGGATGAGTTCCTGGAAGCCGTGATGAGCCAGCCGATGAAGGCAAGCGTGATACAGACATGAGTGCCACGAATCATTTGCATCGTGGAGGACGTTTCGACTGCGTTTCCAAGTTGTCAAAACGGCAGTGGGGAATCTGTTGCGGCAGAGTCTAAGATGGCTAAGGCCAAGGGTAGGAGCCGCCAAGACTTTGACAAATGGGTCCAAGCTCGAGTTAAACGCTCGGGGTTAAGCGGAAAATGTTTAATGCAGCACTGAAATCCGGGATGCAATTGACTATTTCGTCCTGAATGAACCCGGTCCCAAGCTTTCAGGCGAGTCATCTTCACGTATAAGAGGGAGCCGAGACGGTTCCAGGGTCGAAGCAAGCCCGTGTGAACGATTGCGACTTACACCAGCAGCTCCTATCGATTCTCGACGTTGCCGGCTCAACGTGTTGCTGCACCCGTCAGCCCCTGACACACCATAGATCACAATACATCACAATACGGATGAGTTCAACAAGTCTCAACGTCGGCCATTGGCACTAAAGCAACAGCATCATGCGTAGTGTGGGCATGCAATGTGGGCCCACGTCCAAAGTCTAAGCCTCAGACGCAGTTGGGCCCCGAGCGCGCTTCACACGTTTCAGCCAAGGAAGTCATAGCGTTTCCGGACGGGGCACAAGTCAACTTGCGATCAACCACGAACCGTTTGCCCGGCCAGCTTGAAAGGGGCACAGGACTCAACAATTCAATTCCAGCAACTGATCTTGACAGGTCTCGGCAGCAGAGCAAAAGGTTTTGGAGTTGGGGGTGTGCCATCCGAGGAGGAGAATCCTTGACAAGCCCACCTCTGTTGAACCATGCCAGTGCTTGAGACAAGGATGATCGCGTCCTGCAGCGATTCTGCAAAAGAGGGCCGGCCATGACAGCAGCAAGCTCCCAAGACGCTTGTTGTCGTGTTAGGATATGGCTTGTTGCAAGCAATAGGCACCAGAACAAGTCCCAGCTGGTTGTGGCTCGTGCCTAGCCCAGTGTTAGCTAGGTGCACAAGCATGCCCAGTGGATGCGATTTGAGAGGCCAGGCGAGTAGCGAAGCACCTGCGAAGTTTGCAGGTGCGGCAACCCGGCGGCCTTTTTGGCATGCCAAAGGTTCTCGTTTTGTTGATCATTTTTGTTTCTTTCAACTGTGCGTGCCAGTTAGTTGACACGCCCTGTGCAGGTGCAAGGCTGTGTTGTTTTGCGACACGGTTTGCCAGAAGCGAGCCTGGCTGGCGCCCCAAACATGTAAAAATGTGCATAGACCCTTGTTCAGCCAGATTCGGCCAATTTGGTTGACACATCCCAATGATGCAGGCCGGTGCACAAGCTCACCTGCGAGAGCCTTGAGGCTAAGCTCACTCTGTTGTTCTGGCACTTCTCAAGGAATCGTAGCATGCTGCCACAGTTTCGCTTGTACTACGAGCTGGGGGCCGCTGTGAAAGGATCGTTTCGCCAAGTACGATATGGAGCAGGAGCTTAACGCCAAGTGAGGAAAAAGACCGGATTGAGCGGGGGGGGAGCCACGCGAGGAGCAGATGGAACGAGAGGAGTGCAGCAACAGAGACAGTCTTCGGCAGCGGGAAGAAGCTGTGGCGAAGGCTGGCCACGAGCGTGTCAGGCAAATTTTTGGTTGCATACAGACAGTTTCCCTTCCAACCTTCAATGCCTGCAGTGCTGCAGATCATATGTCGTTCGAAGGTGATGCAGTACTGCAGGCTCTTTGCATGTTTTTTTTTAAATCGTTGTGCGATTCCGAGGGTTGGGGCTTGGCTGCTTAACCATGCGGTGCGTTCACATGCAGCTGCTTAGACGTTGCTGCTTGCCACTGTCTAGAACCAAGGAGATTGAATCATTTCCTACCAAGTTCTTGCCACACAATTGTTGCTGCCTTGGTGATGTTTGGATGAGCTTTCTACGTCGGCCAGGCTATCGGCTTTCATGCCTACTGTACATCGCAGAAAAGTAACTTGTTCAGGGGCTTGTGCAAAGCCTGGAGCACGCTGGCGAGCTGCCGGGGGGCACAGGGAGCAACTGACAGGGCCCGTGCTTGTTTGTCCGCGGTTGTCTTTGAACATCTCTCCTGGCATGCCCTACTTGGTGGAGATGCCGCCCCGCCAGTCCCAGAAGGCGACCTGGTCGGTGCCACCCGCGGGTGGCAGCGTGCTGCTTCCCAGTAGAGAGTTTTTGCCACCCTGAGCCCACGTTCGCGTCACCATTGTTCCGAGCAGTCCTTTTCGGCGGCTGCACCTCCCACTCGATCCACTCGCTGCAGCCAGATGCCGGTGCCGGTGACCACCAAGCGTGTTGCGCTCGCGTGAAGGCCTGGTTGAACGATTGCGAGTTGTGGCAAGCCCAAAGCTGCCCTGGTGCTGTTGTGCTGTCCGCACTGCCACCCTCGTTTGCCTCGGGGGGGGATTGGAGGTGGGGTGCCCGCTTTGTGCCACCCATACACCTACGGCCCGGATTATGGCGACGCATGTCCTCGCGCATGACCTCAATGTTTTGAGGCCCATGGAGGTCATCGCTACTGGCTTGCCCTTTTGCGGCGGCATGCAACGTGCCGTCGACATTACTCGGGTGTCGCCCTTCATGGCGGTGGGGGGTGCCTTGATGTGCGTTGGCTCGTTGTTGTTGGCCTTGAGGCTGGAGGGCGGTGCTCCCGAGTTGGTCAAAGTAATTGCTTGCTTTCGTGCACGGGCTGCTCCCGTTGCATCCAGGCCACCGTTGTGCTTGCCCTGCATTGGTCCAAACTGTTTGCCTTTGTTGCTGCCTGGTCGTTTCACCCACCTCCCACTGCCCTTTAACGTTGATGGGGAGGCTTCCTTTCCGAGCGATGTCCTCAAGGATTCCTGCTGAGCCGCCTCCATTGTCAGCCGTCTTCCATGAAACGCACATACTCCATGCCAGCGTTCCTTCCCGCAGAGTGTCGCCTTGGATCTGGCCTCTTGCACTGAGACTGCGAGATGGATTGCAAAGGTTCGGACAAAAATGCAGTAGACCCGGCCGTTAATTAGGGAAGTTTGCTATACGTTTGTGCAGGATAGCCTTTCTATTATGGAAACCTCTCTGAGCAGAAGCACGGCTTATGCTATGGCAGCTTGCGGACGCACTCGGCAAATATGAACTTCTTTGGCAGGTTCCACCAGACAGAACTCACAGTGTAAAGAAGCCGAGTGCACCAAAAGACGGCGGGGAGCAGATCGAGGGATGGCAGAGGTTCGGCGGAAGCTTTTCGGAGGTTTCCCGAATCGCTTGAGGAAGAACTCTGGTTGTTATCACCGTCGGAACGCAGACAGATGCAAATGGCGGGTGTGCATAATCTGTTGATAACAGCTGAGGTGCTAAGCTTGCTGGGATTTGTATCCTGCTGCTACACGTCTTAAGCTGTGCTGGCAGAAAGCTGACACTTTGGTGCGTCCAAAACTTCTGTATGGCTTAAAATGCATCGATGCAACGAACAGAGACAGTCACACGGTCTGAACGTTCTTGCTCGAGGGTATCTTTGAAGATCTTTGAAGCAATTGTCTGTGATGTCGGGAAACCCAGCGATTATCCGTCAATCTGCGAAGCAACCATCGGGATGTACGGGGACCCTTGAGAAAAGGTACCGAGCGGCTGTTCCGAACATGTGTTGCAATACGTGCCAGTGCAGTTCAGCTCATGAACGGTAGACCCATGGCCCGGCGACAGGTTTTGAACTGCTAGGGATCGTTCATTTCATGATTGTCACATCTCTTTCAGGAGAAGGAGCTGGCGGCAACTCTGGAGGTGGTGTTTTGTAGTGATTGTAGTGCATGTGAATGCTGGGACACTGCACCGTGAAGGACTTTTTTAACCGTGGAGCTTCCAAGCAGGTGAAGGTCGGCGTTCTTTCCTTCTTTCTTTCCTTCTTCCTTTCTGTGGGCATTTAGTGGCACTTCTTGTCACGCAACTTGTGGGTCTACTGAGCACTCTAGTAACTAGAAACACTCTCAGCAGGAGTCAAAGCGGCCAGAGTGGCTTTCTCGGAAGGAGCGGCGTGATTGGGAGACGATTTCTGACGGTCTCTGGTGCGGCGTGTGTGTGGCATGTGCAGCATGCGCGTCCAGGAACAGTCGGAGCCTGAAGCGATCCCGGACGAGCAGGCTCGGGGATCTTGCATGTCACGCTGCTGCCCATCGCAATTAGGGTTCTGTTGGCCCCGACTTTGAGGTTGCACTCAAGCAAAACAACGGCTATGGCGTGACAGCCATCGAAACAGAGCTGAGAGCTGTCCTCAAATCGGCGAGTCCTGCTCTTGAATGGTGCGTCGCAGAATTCTCGCAGAATTGAAAAAGCTTGCTGAGCTCAGGTGGAGCAGACACGGGACCGTTGCCGGAGCCAGAGAGTCAGTTCAGTTCCGCAATGTTTGGGCACTGATTGAGACTTGCTGGTCTTTGAGAAGTTGAGGAGGGTGCATGATGTGTTGGCTTGGCTTCATTCTTCATAGCTGCGTGTGCAAAGGCAACTGGTTTGGAGTTGTTGGCTCAAGTAGACGGGATGCCTCATGCCCGTGCTGAGCTGAACGACCGCTGCTTGACTTTTTACGTTTTTCCTGCTTAATTTGGTCTTCGCAGCGAAGTCTCTCCCCAGCACCTTGTCGCTCGTGCTCTGAACCACCGAGGCTTCCACGTTTTCTGCCCCGCGGTTGAAACTTATCCCTTTTGGAAGTGCCACTGCCCACGTGCCGACTGTGCATAGTCGGTCCTAGCATGACAGAGTTGGGTAACAGGACGAGTGCCACAACGTCGTCCGTTGCATCTTTGCGAAATTGGAGTCGGCATCAAGATGAATAGTTTGAACGTTCGCTTTGAGGGTCATCGTCGAGCCAAGGAATCCTGCGAACATGATAGGCCCCGCCTGCTGTAGTAGTTGTCTGAAGTGCTTTGTGGGTGCGTGGCCAGTCATGAGAAGTCAACCTGCTCCACCTAGCTAGATTCATGCAGCGGGCATCCTGGAAAGATGAAAACTCCTATGTTTATCGAGCATGTGGGTGAATCTTTATTGGTTGTTAAAGGGTATTCACGCACTTCGAGTGTTGACAGGGCTGGCCAGTAGAAGCTCGGGCCAGCAACATACAAGTTCAGCTTGATTCTGGGCCCAGGTCGACTGTATGATGCATGGTGTTGACCAATCTGAATTCCGCAGGAAGATCTTGCCTCATCCCTTTCATTTTCCTCTTTGCCAATGCACGCTTCCTCGGCGCAGTGTCGGCGCCGATGCTTGGTGTAAAAAGAACAAGGCGTCGCCATCAGCGCACAAGCTGCGTGACGTGCTCATGTTTGCCTCCCCGAGGAGTGTGAAGCACAAGGAGCCCTTGGCTCAGCACATCTCGTCTCATCGTCTGGTGAAGCGTTTGTTTGTGTGTGTGTGTGTGTGTGTGTATTGGCACCTGTTTCTTCAATCCACTTAGGCACAGTCCGTTCGTAAGCGACACAAGAAGACAGGTCAAAGGATCTTCAGGAGTGGAGGCTCGGTCCTCTCTCTCCTTCCGGGCATGCCCGATGGATCCCGATGGCATAGTGTCCGATGTGCTAGGTCGCGAAGGATGGTCAGGCGCATAGAAGAATCATCCGGGGCAGTGACGCCCGAGATGAAGCGAAGGCCAAGAAGGCGTGTTGCGACAGTTCCAGAAATTTGAAGTTCGTGGTCCCTAGCAGCAGGGCATGACCTGTCATGACCTTTCATACCTTTCGTCTAGGATTCATATGCTGCGATAGCTGTCGATGCAGCAGCCGAAGCCGAATCCATCAAATCTTCAAGCAGCCTGGACACCAACTCAGACCTGCAGGCCCGTCCGTGAAGCGATAGTGCACGCAACATTTGCTTGCAAGAGTCTTGTGCCCCCCTTAGCCTTCTGATGGAAACAGGTGCAGACTAGCGAGGCCCCGGAGACGGAAGATGATTCCAGTGAGGAAGAGACCACACCGCAATCATCCACCATGACTAGTACAGCTTCGAGTGCCACGTCCAGCGCGCCCACAGTTGCTGAAGTCAACGCCGGGCAAAATGTGACTTGGTGAACGGAGGATTCGCAACATCTTTTGCCTGCGCTTTGTTTGTTTGTTTGTTTGTTTGTTTGTTTGTTTGGGACAAGGTCGACTGTCAGTGGGAGACCTGGCGAGAGTGGAGTGCCTGCCAATTTACTTGTGGTGGAGGTGCGCCATCCAAAGACAAGGTTTGCAGCCTTTGTGCCTTTGTTCGCAAATTACCTTGGCGTGCTTTTTAAACTTTTTCCTTGAGGACAATCCGTTCGTACACGCAAAGTGCGGCAGATGGCGCAAGGCAATGGGGTCCCTCAGCTGCTCCTAGAGCTTTTCGTGCCTGAGGTGATCAAGCGTGCACGTAGTCTAAGGCTGCTTGCGATAACAACGACAAAGAAACTCGCGACTGCAACTCCAATCCCTGCCCGATTGATTGCGCCACTTGGCAGATGCCATTAGGGATGCTGCCCTTGCATTTGTGATTCCCCCTGTTTGGATCAGATTTGGGATGAATGGGCTCCGTGGGGAAGCTGCTCGGCAACCTGCGGGCTTGGCACAAAGGTGGCTGCATTAGCGGTGGCAGTTGCAGCTGCTAGTGGTGCTGCGGCAGGTCAAAATGCGTGCTCAGACTCAGCTTCCAGAATATGGAGGCGCCAACTTGGGATCGGCAGATAGCGACAAGGAATGACAAGGATGTCCCGGGTGCAGGCAAACCTTGCATCGGAAATGCCACGGCATCGGCAGAGTGCCAGGACAGTCCTGTTGCGTGTTGCCTGTTTGCTGAGCACTGGACGTCCCTTTACATGTTCGTATCGTCTCAACCCTGCTGCATGTCTGCTGCATATGAAGGCCAAGATTTGTCCAGTGGATTGCAAGTGGGGCGACTGGGGAGACTGGGAAGGCACCGCTCTCCCTTGGCAAGCGACCCAAATAGCTCGTTCGCGGCGCTCTACTCGCAGCGGACTCTGAGCGGCTCTTGTTCACATCTGTTCAATATTAATTGCAGGCTGCTCCAAGTCTTGCGGCGTCGGCGAGAGGTCAAGGCATGTCGCAGCGAGGAATATGCCAGAGCTGAGCAGCCTTGCACAGTGTACAGTACTGCCTTGAGCACGGCACAGGTATCGGAGCTACGCGCAGATCAAGAATACACAGGGCAAGGAATGCCAGAAACACAGTTGAGGGCTCCGGCGGCATTGTTTCCACTGCCTCACGTCTAGGGAAAGAAGCTAAGGTCCCGGTCAAAACCTTCAGACCGAGAACTGCGGGATGAACACATGCCCTGTTGATTGCGTCATGGAGGATTGGCAGCCGTGGGAGCCTTGTGACGTCACTTGCGGAGACGGCATCATGCGACGAGAGCGCAAGGTATTGACACTGCCAGTGTTTGGCGGGGAGATGTGCAGTGCTGTCTCAGAGAACAAAACTTGTGACAATGGCCTTTGCCCCGTTCATTGCCAGCTTAGTGACTGGACGCAGTGGGCGGATTGTAGTATCAGTTGTACAACAGACGGGCAGCCGGGGTCTACGAAACGGTTCCGGGCGGTAGTTCAACACAAGAACATGCTGGGAGATGACTGCGCCGGAGAGCTTGAGCAGACCACCACGTGCAGCCCTACTCAATGCCCGGTGGATTGCCAGATGTCTGACTGGACTACTTGGTCTGATTGCAGCAGCACCTGTGGTCCCGGAGTTGTCGAGCGTCAGCGCAACCTGGCAGCAGCGGCACAATATGGAGGTAAAGACTGCCTCGGAGATGCCAACGAAACATATCAGAAGCGGTACTGTTCCAGAGATACATGCCCAGTGGACTGCCAATGGAGCGATTGGCAGGCTGGGTCAAGCAAGTTTTGCTCCAGCACTCTTCAAAGTGATAGGCCTTGATATGTAGAACGGTAGACCTTTTTTCTACATGACGTACAAAATCCCCACACCCGCAGGAGTGGCGTGCTTGCTCGGTAACGTGTGGGTCTGGAACCAGTTACCGCATGCGTTTGGTGCAGACGCCGATGCTACATGGTGGCAAGGATTGCGACGGTGGCTCACAACAGACTCGCGCATGCAATCCGGCATCATGCCCGGTCCACTGCGAGTGGGGAGATTGGACGACGTGGGGAGATTGCAGCACCACCTGTGGTGATGGCGAAGAGAAGCGAAGCAGAGATGTGAAGGTTCGTGCCGACTTTGGCGGTGACCCCTGCTCAGGTACTGCTCATGGCAATAGAAGCTGTGACAACAAGGAATGCCCCGTGAATTGTCAATGGGCAGACTGGGCGACTTGGGGAAGCTGCTCAGCATCTTGTGGCTCAGGTCTCCAAACGCGGCAGCGTGAAAAGGCAGTTCCTGCGCAACATGGTGGCAGTGATTGTGATGGATCCGTCAAGGAGTCCGTTGCCTGTCCCACCCTACCCGCGTGCCCGGTGGATTGCGAGTGGGATGACTGGTCACAGTGGGAAGGATGCTCTGTGACATGCGGGTCTGGGTTCATAAGAAGAAGCCGGACGAGGAGGCTCTATGAAAAGAATGGCGGCCATCTCTGCTATGGGACTGAGGATGATGAGCAGGCGTCTTGGTATTCTTGCACAAAGGGGGTGGGTCCGAGAGGTTACCTCAAAATATCCCACAGGCATGCAGGTATGTCTGCTCTTTTTGGGCTTTGGTTTCACTTCGATGATGTATTTATTTATCCCACGTTTGCCTTCTGGTAGGCTCCCCAAAGAAACTGAAAGCCAAACATGACACGAGCCGAGCGGATAAAAACCTGCGGGAAAGCAGCCGTGTGGTGCTGGACAGAAAGGCCGGTGACAATGTGTTCTCCATCCTCAAACTCCCCCCCCCCCCCCCCCCCCCCCCCTGCAGTTTGTCGAATATGCTTCCCGCATGACCGACTGATGTTCCAATTGCTTTAAAGCCGCATGCTTTACACATCATGCCGTTCTCCACCGCCAGCAATGAGAAGCAAGGGTTCCTTCTGTAGGCTTGTTGTTCTCGCATGTTCTCGCTGTTTGGGTCGAGACCATGCAACAGAAGAAAGTCCGGCTCGTCAGTGGCTAGTTAATGTGTCATGAAGCAGTCGTAGGTTGAGACATTGCAGTCTTTTCGGGAGAGCTTTGCTTAGCGGAAATGCCCCGGCTCGATGCACAGTCCTGCAGGCAATTAAAGACTTAATGTTGTTCTCGGTTTAGTATCGTGGAGCGCCCCCCCCCCCCCCCCCCCCGTCTCCCCTGACAGTTTCGGATGATTTTCAGCTTATTTTTCCGGTAACTACTGGTACGGTTGTTGAGGGCCGAGGGTTTTCAGGGGGTTGGGGAAGCTGCTTAGGCCTTCAGGCTTTAGGGCGTCGAATCTTCCCTTTGTGGCTCTGGAATAGTGACAGCGCACCTTTCCCCTAGAACATTTGCTTGGGGGCCTTGCTTCGCAAGGCAATAACAAAAGGAACCTAAACAAAACCGGGGACCAGAAAGATTTGGGAATCTGGAGCTACCCCACTCCAGCTTCAAGAAAACAGGGGCAACACTAGTGAACCACAGAAGATCACACAAGCTTCCTTTCATCGAGGCTTGCGCGCTGGATCCTTGTCCTGTTGATTGCGTCCTGGGAGACTGGGGACGCTGGTCGGAATGCTCGGTTACATGTGGGCCCACTGGTCAGCAGACACGATCTCGTGCCATTGTCGTTGATGGGTCTTTGGGTGGCAAAGCTTGCAGCGCAGATAATCAAAGTGAAGCAACAGCCTGCGAAGATGCTCCGTGCCCTGTCCACTGCGAGTGGGCGACATGGGGTGAATGGAGCAAGTGCACCAAGCAATGCAATGCGGGAACAACTTTTCGGCACCGGTCTGAGAATGTATCCGCGGAGCACGGAGGACGCCAATGTGAAGGTTCTGCTGACGAGGAGCAGCAGACAGTAGGGCTGTAGCAAGTGCTTCTATATAGGGTGCAGGGTGTTGGAGCATGCTGACATTGTGCAGGAGATGGTGTGCAACGCGCATGGCTGTCCAGTCGATTGCAAATTTGATGATTGGACGGAGTGGACTGAGTGTTCGAAGAGCTGTAGTACTGGCAACAGGACTCTAGCCGAACATGCATGCAGACGGCTGTTACATGCTTTTACATTTAGCCTAGATCATCTTGTTGGAACATGATGTTGCTTATGCTCGGGATGCAAACAGAGGGTTTCAGGCCGAGGCACAGGCCCTGCAATTGGCCCCGGGCATGCTTTTCGCTTCTGATATTGTGACTTCGACGGCTACTCACCACCGCGAACCTTTCTAGATCTTCTATTCTTTAGACGCAAGGCCTCGGCCAAGATTCACCCGAGTAACTCTAGGTGAATCAGTGTTGGATGGCCTTAAGAGCAGGGGGGCATGTTTTCAAACCTTGTATATGCCGGCCCCATTGTATGGCCTGGGGGCTGAAGGTGTATCGGTGTACCCAATGACGAAACTCGCACTCAAAGCTTGAGGACAGCGACCCGAAAGCTCATAACCCCAGCGTTGTGGGGTGGTCAACCTTGCGATGGAGGCATCTTCAAGACAGAGTACTGCAACGAGCAGCCCTGCCCGATAGACTGCGTCTGGGGCGAGTGGTCTAACTACGCCCTTTGTTCGAAGACGTGTGGCGGTGGTCAGATGCAGAGGACTCGCGAATCGACTCCCGAGCTGTATGGTGGTATGTCCTGCAGTGGGCTTGCAAAGGAGTCCACGCCATGCAATACGCAAGGGTGCCCCCAGGACTGCCAGTGGGGCCAGTGGACAACTTGGACACCTTGTTCCAAAGAATGTGGCGGTGGATCCATCAAGCGATTTCGAGATGTCGTTGTGAAGCGAGCTTTTGGTGGGGATCCATGTGTTGGAGCTTCAGAGGAGGAAGCGGGCTGCAACTTCGACGTCTGCGCAGTCCACTGCGAATGGAATGACTGGGAGCCATGGGGCCCCTGCCCAGCCAGTTGCAATGGAGGGGTGCGCACCAAAAGTAGAACCCGCAAGCAGGAAGCCTCTGCTGGTGGAAGGCCGTGTGGCGGCAATCGCACCGAACTTGAGAGATGCAACCCTCAACCATGTCCAGTAGACTGCAGCTTCGAGCTGTGGCAAGAGTGGGGCGATTGCTCGGCTTCCTGCGGAGTGGGCTCGCGTTTCCGGACGCGAGTGAAGAAGGCGGAGCTCTATGGCGGGGCACCGTGTCAGGACGTGATGTGGGAGACGGGCGAGTGCAGCAACCCCGAGGATGAAATCAACTGTCCCCACTCAACCTCAAGCACCACGACAACGGTCAAGGCCTCAGATTCCTTTTGAGACTCCTTCTGAGACTTGTAGTCTTAAGACTTTACGAATGATTCAGATGGGTCCCCGAGAGTCAGACAGACCGTTCCCTTGTTTCTCTGTCGCACCAACTTCTTAAGAGCATCACCAGCCGAGTTGACACTCCTCCAACTTGAAAATGGAGAACTTGGCTGGAGCCACCTGCACAACGTGTGGGAGCCACACGCGTGGGCCCTACTTGCCTACATCGGGGCTTTTTGGATCGGAAGGACGCACGGCACAGCTGCAGTTCCAAAGGTAGATCGCGGCCCGTTGGACATTCCGGACAATGAAGAGCTGTCCAAGAATTTCTCGATCAGATGCTCGACAGAACAAGCGGTTCCGAGTGTGAATGCACACCGCGTTGAAGCAAAAGGGATCTGGACTGTAACCCCTTGAGGCAAAGATCCCAGCTACAAGGGAGCACCTTACAAGCCCACGATACCTTGTCCCAAAGACAAGCTGAACAAGTCGCCGCTTGGCTACACTGTGAAGAGTTGGACAGTTTTGTGGAAACCTGGAATGCCTGAGGCTTGAGATCTATGAAAAGCTGAAGTTCCAGCAGCCCAATCTTGCGAGACGCCTACAAAAAAGCATGAGCACTTGAACAGACATGTCACATGTCAACGTAGACTCTGCGATCTTGCCGTTTGTGAGCCTGTGAGGCCAAATTGCCGAATGCAACACAGGCAGAGGCCATGCAGGTGATCGACGAGATTATCAAGAACATAACGGGAGAGGCACTTGAGTGCGCTGTGCTTCGTGCTACTTCGTTGTCGTTCTTCCTGAGTGGCAGCTGTCCCTGCAGGTGCCACAAGTGAACTACACGTACAACGACCCTTGGAACGTAGTTGCGAGCACACTTGCAGAATCTGGAGAGACTTGATTTTGCAACGCTGGCCGCTGAGGAAGTGGTCTTGAAGCGCACAACGGCCCCACCAACGAATCACACTCAGTTCCATTTCGCACATGCTGCTTTATTGAGGCTTCGGAGCTTTTTGTTTCCGGGTCCAAGGCTGCCACCGCCATCTCCGACAGCCGTGGAGCGGACTGCAGACATGGCACCTGGGCTTTCCTTATCGCGTGACCTGCACAAGAAATACAGGAACTGAGAATCAGAAGGGCCCTGGCAGGGCACGTCTGGCGACGATATCCAAGAGGTGCTCAACATCCTGGAAGCCCTGCCCAGCAAGAGCGCTGAAGTGGAGAAGTTTTTGGAGCAGGCTGTGAGATGCTGGAATCCTGCCGAGATTTGCAGAGCAATAAGATCAACATGTCAATTGGCGGGTCAGTAAAGAGGTAAACAGGGTCCAGGCCTACGCTATGCAGCATTTGGCAGTCAGATGGAAACAGCAAATACGGGGCGACGAGTGAAGCACAGTGAAATTCAGTGAAAGCATCGTTGCTCTGGCTTGTGCGGTGCGTCCCTTTGCATGCAGGTCAGGCAGAATCTATCTGCCAGTGACGGGTCGCGGCCTTTCCAGGGCGCGGGGAACTTTTCGGAATATTTGTCCAAGGAGGCAGCCGAAGCACCTGACACACCTGCCTCGCAACTAGGACTGCAGTGTCTGAGGTTTGATGGCTTCAGCCGGCTTGAAATTTTGATCTTGAGGTTCTCACACTGCAGTGTGGGCTTGCAAAGGTCTGTTGCATTGACAGAACAATGCTCATGATAGCCAGCATTCGCCCAGGAAGAACTTCACGGATGCCTTTGAGAATGGCAACAAGAAGGAGAAACATGTGGTTGTTTGGTCTGGGAGTCCAGCCAACGAGAGTTCATGGCCGTGTTCTTTAGAATCAGGAGGGAAAGACGGTACTGGCGGAAGTTGCTGGAGACCTTGGTCTAGATGTGATCGAAGCAGACGACTTTGCCAGCAAGCTCAGCCGAACGTGAAGGCCACGCAGCATGTGCAGTGCGCATGTAATGTCCGCTGAGGCCGGAAACCCATCAATTCCTGTGCCTGGGCTTCGAAGAATTGAGCTTAACTACATGACATAACATCAGTAGCGAAATGCCGATCCCAAGGATGCTATGGCAAAGACCCTTGCCGATTTGGCGGGTGCTGACAGCAAAGATGTAAAGGTGGACGTTACCATTCCACAGGCTGACCAGCCACAAGTCTTTGCATGTCTTTGCGCTCCGCGATGCTCAGCGCATTTGTTCCGCATAGCTGTTGCAGGCCATGCTGCTTTCGCAAGTGCAGAAGAAGGTGAAGGGCAATGTGCTTTGACACTGACAAATGTGCTGGTGCAGCAACCTTCAGGTTACTACTCCCTCTCGACGCGTAAACGCTGCCAGTTGTGCCGAGGTGAATGTGGCATATATGATTGAGGTTTATAAAGAAGACGCGAATCGAGGAAATGCATCCTACGTCGCATCACGTATCTCATCTCAGGCCTGCATCGACTTGAGATGTCAAGCTGTATATTGCGGTTTTACGCGAACCACGCTAGCACTTGAACAAACGGTGTTCCAGATCTATCTGCTTCCCTGTTCCGAAGGACATAAACATGGTGACATCAGAAGCCAGACGGCAGGCGCGAGCGATCGCCAAGCATCAAATAGCTACGGGCTTTCTGTGCGATGTATTGCACAGGTGACGGCCGCTGGTCAGAATTTCGCGCTCAGGGCTTGCTGCTCAGCGCTTGCAGCAAATAGATTCTAATGCATATCGTTTGACAGTACGTCGTTCTCCCCAGGCCGTAAGCCTCAGCGTGACTATCTTGCCGGTCAGCACTGACGGCAACATCGAGATGTTGCCTAGTCTTGCGCCGAGAATCTCCATAGGACCTTGGACGCATGCAGTAGAAGTCCTGTGCCCGTGGGTTCGGAAGTGAGGCTCCGACGAAGCGGATGCAGCAAACAATTCGCTGGTCGAGGATCCAGAGCCAAGTGAAGGGGTTATTCCGCTCAAGCGGCCCGCATACCCTGCGCAAGCAGCGTCGAGGCATAGTCATAGTCAAAACTACATCGCTCGCTGGAGGACGCCGTGCCCACTGCCGTCCTTGATGGGAAGGCCAAGGCCAGCAACACACAGCAACACCTTTTGAACTTCGTGCCATCTGCGACATGTCACTATACACGGCATGGCAGGCTCCAAGCAGCGCCCAAGCCATGGTGGAAACGGCTCATCAAGTAAAGAGCGCCTCCAAGGCCGCAACGAATTGATGATGTCTAAATGATCCAACCAATTTTATTCTAACAGCTCCTTGTGGAAGAGCTTTGTGAGATTTCTCGACGCTGATTGAGGACCCTTTTAGGTTTTGATGTTCAGCTGGGGCTTTTTGCCTAGCGGGACTAGCTGTGGTCTGGTCCAATGCATTGCGTCAGGTTGCAGCTGCGAAGCGCCATGAGCAGCATGAGGCCGAAGCAGACAAGGCCACCGGGCATGGCTGAAACTTTTGTGCTTGTATCTTTCATGTGTGGACATACATATATATATATGTATATATTGTCTCCCCCCCACATATGGACCCACCTCGGCCTTTAAATCTATCAAAAGCACTGCAAATACCGATACAATTTTTTGTATGTTTCCTTTTGACCTTTTGTAATTGCCTTCCTTGATCTCCCTATCTCTCTCTCTCTCTTCTTATATCTATTTGTTTTTCTTTTTGTTATCCCTCTCTGTCTTTGTGTACACATATATACACACATGCAATGCTTGCAACAAAGCTGCTTGCGATCAGATATGTCTCTTTCACATTCCTGCTCGCGTGCGGTCCCAATGCTAGAACTTCTTTGATTTGAGTCGTACTATAGCCGGTTTGCTCTCACTGCATCTCACTGCTTTTCCCACTTTTTCCCATCCGGATTCTTGTCTGACCTCCAATATCCCGGATTTCAATCATTACTTCCAAGGAAATCAACAATAGGTTGGAAAGTATGCGAAAGGCACAGCTGTTTGAAATGCTAATTAAAAGCGATGAGTAAGGAGCCGACGTCGTAAAGATAAGATATTCATGCAATAAACCTAAATAGATTTGGGCCGATGCCTTGCCGGCCGTGTGCGAGTGTGAGAGTCGAAATAGATTTGGGATCCGGAAGTAGATAGAATAGGTAGCCCACGATATAACTACTTATTGATTAGGTTTTTTGTCCATCCATTTCCACCTGGAATTCCTTTGAACAACGAATGAATCTCAAGGTCAAAGAAAGATATCATTTTCCTTCTTCATTTCAGTAGTTCGCGTCAGGGAAGTGAATTGATTGGAGGAGAAATGGTCATAAACAAAGAAGCAATAGCTGTAAACATGAGAGAACAGAAGGTCCATGGTGCTCATGAACTAGATAAACAAACATCGTATTCCCGGATGCAGACTTTCTTATTTGGATAGATTTTTTTGAGAAGAGAAATCATCACGTACGAGGACAAAGACCCAAGAAAGAACGGTTTCATGTATACATTTCCTTGATAGTTCACTAAAGACCATTCATTATAATCCTTGGCAAACACAAGATTAAAATGAAAACGTGATTTCTGAATACTTTAGTTCACAGATTTCACCGTGCAAGAAAGAACCATCAACATATAGGGAATATAACAGAACAGAAGATAAGCTGTGCTCATAAACTAGATTTTTGACGCATACTCTTCTTGGATATAGAAGTTATTTTCAGGATATAGTTCATCAGGTGCGAGGATGCAGGCCCAAGAAAGAAATCCATCTTTACCATTGACTGTTTCATTCGTTGAAGACCATTCGCGATAATATTTGCTCTTGGTCTGTTAGTTCGTGAAAGACAATTCATCTTAAGACTTGGCAAACACCAGATTGAGATGAAAGCGTGAATGCTTCAGTTCACATAGTGAACATACAAGAAAGGATCAGAGAACAGAAGATAAGTTGTGCTCACAAAATAGATAAGTACGCATACTCTTCTTGGATATAAAAGTTATTTTCAAGATATAGTTCAGCAGATGCGAGGATACAGGTCCAAGAAAGAAATTCATTCGTTGCAAACCATTCATTATAAGATTTGCCCTTGGTCTGGCCAGCAATCCTCGCTGCCCTCTTTGGGAAAGCCGAAAGTCAAACGAATAAGCTTTTCTTGTTTCTCATGCGCAGAAACCAGACAGAACCATTAAGGAGATGTCTGTATTTGCTACCGAGTGTATATAATGGTGGTATGTTACGAAGGCTCCCGGGGTTGTTGCTGAAAGATGGCCATACCAAGAGATAACACCCCCAGAAGCAATCTTTTGTCGGGCAACACCAAGAAAACCAAAATACAATCTTTTCCAACATCACAGGGCTGGAGCCTGAAAAGATGGTTCTTTGGGCTTTCTGGAGAGGAAGATGGTTTTTATTGGTTCGAAACCATCGTTTTCTCAAGAAAAAGATGGTTTTTTGGAGATCTTCCCATTCAACAACCATCTTCTTCTCGAGAAAAGGATGGTTTTCGATGGGTTCTTGAGCAACCATCATTCGAAAAACGCTCTTCTGCTCGAGAAAAAAAATGGTTTTTGGAAACCTTTTCAATCAAAAACAACCTGGTTTTGAAACAAAAGCCACTTTTTTTGGGGGAAGAACAAAAAACCATCTTTTGGCGCTCCAGCCTCATAGTTTTGGAAAAGGTGGTTTTTTGTTTCATGATTGTTACGTTTTTGTTGGTTTTCCCCGACCAAAGATGGTTTCTGGATTTTCCTGTCTTGGTCTGGCCAGCGGCGGCACCCGTGGTGGGTCCAACTGGTGGGGGGGCGGGGCCGAGCATATGTATATATATATATATATATACACAACATATATATATATATACTTCATCGTTGTATGATGATGCATGTCCTCCCAGGTCAGCTTTCGCAGCAATCGTAGCGCTTTGTTCCACGGCACGTCTGATGCTTGGGAGCTGGTGTTGAAGATCGCCAAGACCAAGAAATTTGGATTTTCCTCTCCGTTGTGGGAGAGCTCCAAACTGCTGAATGAACAATCGCCAGAGGACAAGGTCGAGGATGCCAAGTACGACGCTTACAACACGGCGTCCTTCAAGAAAATTCGCGTGTGTGTTGACAAGCCGAAGGACAACTGCGTGGAGCACACCTTCGCCAAGAAGTACGATAGTGCCAAAGCGCTGTTCAGTGCCGGGTATATTAAAGATGAGAAAGTCAAGAAGGATGACATTCTGAAAGCATTCGGACCCAAGAAGGGGTCCTACCAGGACTGCGGCATGCAGAGGTCGGATGCCGAGTCTTTAAATATTGGTTATCACATAGTGTCACTGCCATGATTTGTTGCCCTGCTGTCAGAGATGTCTTGGCAAGGCCTGGCTTCAACATCCAGTGCAAAGACGGCAACAAAGCCCGCTGGGGCTACTGCAACAACTGCAAGACCCAAGACTGCCAGGAAGAGGATGAAAATGATGCAGACGGAGCTATCGGGATTGGGCTTGCAGGGCAGAGCACGGAGACAGAGATGGGAGCAGGTTTCACAGCGTGACGTGGCAGCATGGCGAGACAGTTCTTGCACCGGAATTAAGTTTGCTTCTGGTTGGGTTCAGTCAGGTTCTTTGCGTCCGGCTCATGTCATCCCACTGGCACGACCTTCAAGGCTGTGTCTGGGCTGAGATGGCTGATTTTGCACGTGTCACATGCAGTACGACTTTGGCTGCAAGGCCTCGTCTCAAGAGAATGCATGTGCATTGCGCGTCCATTCGAATGGACGTCCTCAAGTAGTACCTTCCCACGTGTTTTGTGTGTTTTCCCGGAACTGATTTGGCATACAAAGCATAAGCCCAGGTGTGGCTTTGGGTTGAGAGCGAGGCCCTCGAAGCTTGCATGTTGCTGATCTGATACGTCTTGTTTGCCTTCTTAATGTACGCAGATCTTCCATCCTCCTGGCATGGCATAGCAGGGCATGACACCTCAGACGCAGAGTGCTCTTGTTGGGTCTCTTGTTTTTTTGATCTGCAAGCCCGTACTCAAAATGCCTGATCGTTAGCTTGGTGTCCTATACTTGTGTTAGCCGTGTTGTTGCAGGTCCAGGTGGTTCCTGTTACAGGTGTCTGTTTCAGATCTGTTTCAATCCCTCTCCCACTACATGGTCCACCCGACCAGGAGAAGAAGGCAGCTGAGAAGTCAGACAATGCAAGACATTACCTGTCCATCCTGGCTGCTTCACCGCTGGTGCCTTCTTGAAAGCATTGTTTAATAAACCCTTGCTTGTGCTTTTGTTTGTGGACAGGCAGATTAAACCTATGGACTGGAATCTCAAGATGCTGAGGTGATGATTCTGCTGGATGTGATGTCGTGAGACCTCAAAAGCATTGCATACAATCGAGGGCCGAGGGAGGGTGTTCAGGCAAGAGCGCAAAAAAACAGCCCTGCTTTCGGCCATATCCTTCGAAGCAGCTACATTCCATGTGGGTTGTTTGAGTCCGATGCTGCTCGCTTCAGTCTACGATTTACGCAGAATCTAGGATTCGGCCGGATTGCATGGAATGTTTGGAGCAAGTGTCAACAAGAACATGCCTTGCAGCAAGGCCTTGTGGTGGCTTTGTTTCGCTACCGAACAAAGGGGTCGGAGCCTTGCGACTCTTGACGGGATGTGGATGTTGCGAGGCAGCATGAGTTCCTTCTTAATTTCTTCTGAGCTCTCAAACCGCGAAAACTAGGGCGAGTCCGTGGACATGCCTCGTGTTCTGCTTGGCAGCGGCGGCTTTGAAGGCTTATGTGGAAAAGTTGGCAGAGCCAGCTCCCAAGAGTTGCCTATTGCGCATCGTACCTCTTCATACCTCTGCAGTCACTCAGTTCCCTGTTGTGAGATTCAGCACTTTTTGGTTTAAGGCTGCCATGCTGGCAGCTCTCAAGATGGGATATCGCGGGATTGATACGTCTGAGATGAACAGGAGAATCCCGCGCCTCTCGCAGTCAGATGCTGCATGGCTTTGGGGCGCAGAGATGAGCTTTTTGTTTCAGAAGTGTCCCGACAGGAACCTGACAGATGTCCGGTGGGCGTGCGTCCGCCTCAGACAGCCAGTGCATGCGAGAAGTTGACCTGGAAGAACTTTGCAAGGCGAGAAATCTGGTTTGGCTCGCGGGGACTTGTTCTTTGTCGTGAAGATACCGCCCTGGGGCCATGGCCAGGTGCTCGGTGCAGTGAAATTCCGTGGCTCTGCATGGATCCTCCCAGACTTAAGGCTATGAAGGTGTGCACCAATCGTTCAAGAGGCCGGGCCAGAGTGCTGTGCAGGCTGTGCAGGTTAAGGTTTCTGCGTGGCACAAAGCCACCAGTGCGAGCACTGGTTAAGAATATGGGTCAGGTCAGGTCAGGGGGCTCGGATTCTTAATTATGCATGCTTGGCATGTTTCCAAGTTGATCAGCAATCACCTGGATCCTCTTTGTGGGACACCCAACTCATCCATCTCAAGTGATGGCAGTGTCCTTCTGCTACTGCGAAGCTGCTTGCTGCGCATTGCTGCGCATTCGCATAATCCTTTGCAACCAGTAGTTGGCACACACGCATACATCGACAGTGACCGACGCCACTCCACTTCCTTTTGTTCGTCAATCACGCTCGGTGTCGACACGTAGCAGTTTATCAAGGCCAACCTTTTGTGCGTGATGATGCGATGACCGATGGGTGTCTTACGGTTCTGTGGGGTCTGAATTGCCATGAACAGCAGCGGAAGGGCCATGAAGCTCCCAAAAAGGAGCAGGATGCATCAATCATCAAGGATCCCAGTTTGCAGATGAGATGCACATGAACGGTAAGGAGTTGCTGTTGCTTGCAGTGGGGGGGGGGGGGTGAATGTTTGGGGGCGACGAGGCAGATTAGTCAGCTGGCCATTGATCATGTCCAGCGCTTAAAGCGTCGGACCTGCTTGGTTCGTTGCACGCTGCGAGTCCTTGTCTGGGCCGAGGTTGATTTGCTGCTGATTCATTGGTTGTTACCTCAGACGCTCTGATGCTTCAGTGGCTCCGGCGCACCGACAACTTGTCAAACAGGCCTCACCCGTGGTTCCGGCAGCAACAAAACTGGAGTCCGTCGCAGTGGTCCACGCCGACCCTGGCAAGATTACTCTGAGCTTGTGGGTCTTTGCGCAGCATCCCCAGGGGCTCCGAGTCCTCATGAGCCGTGGGCTGCGGCTGTGATTGTGCTTCAGCGGCTCGCTCCGATAATTTGGATTAATTTGGCTCATTACGAAGCCATCCATGGTAAGCTGAGCATATCTGAGCATGATAGGCATAGGTCGCACACACTGTCAAGATGGCTTGCCGAACCTGTTTTGGACCCAGTATTGCACAGACACTTAGCAGACACATCAGACACGCTCCGGAAGCGAGGTGTGATGGTGGGACCGGGCCCTCGCGAGGGCCCGCAGTGTGATGCTGTCACCCGTGAAACCCGTGAATCCTGTGAAGGATGCCAAGGAAGGTAAGGGGACTTTGTCACAAGTCCAGGCCTGCCAGCGGCAAGTATCGGAGCTTCGTGCCAGCCTTTCCCTGCTGGCAGAGCGGTGTGGCTGTCTTGAAGATGTGCACAAGGGAGCCATTGAGAAGCTGAGAGCATTTGGTTCCTCGCCGACCGGTGGACAAGCCACACTGGAGCAGCTCAAGAAGCAATCCACGGCCAAAGTGAGAGGTCTGCAAAACCGCCATGGAGAGCTTATGAGGTTGCTGCAGGATGAATTGTCTGGCTATCCAGTCGAGACTTTGGATAAGTTAGCGACGACTGACACAGGAAAGTCAGAGAAGACAACAACGGCAACAGCACCGCTTCAGGGTGCCGCAGGGAAGACAGAAGGCACAGCCGTCGGTGCGGCCGTTCCGCTGACCCTCGAGAGCGAGCCAGAGACCGACAAAGTCACGGTCATGCCCACGGACCGCGTGGGGAAGGTGAACTCGAGACTCCGCTTCTCGTCAACAGCATGTGACCTTGCAGTGTCAGAGCTGTTAGAGTTGCTCTAGCCAGTCTAGTCACTGACAGTCACTGGATTTCGTATCCTGAAACGGGGACCCCTTTTTTTGGCCTTTTTTTCGACCCAATGGTCTGGTAGAAAACGGAGGAAAACCAGAGAAAAACCTCTCTAACCCGAAGCCCTGAACCCCAAACCCTAAACCCTAAACCCGAAAACGGAGAGACAGTTCCGACCACACCGCACGTTAGCTACTTAGGCGCAATGGTGAGCTGGAAGAGCTCCTTCGAGACGGCCTTTTACCATAGACTAGGAAGAAGCCTTCAAGAAACTTAGGCTCGTCTGGAACTCAAACATGCCTAGGCGTAAAAAGATTTTCATCTTTAATGCCACATTCAGGCCATCCCTGATGCACGGTCTCGACACCCTAACGCTGACACAACGCCAGCTACACCGCATAGAGCTCAGTATATCCGCTTCTTAAGAAGGGCCATAGGCATTAAGGCATCCTATTTCTCTAGGATGTCGAATGAGGAGGTCCTATACCAAGCATACCGCCCCACTTTACCCTCAGCCTTGCTAGAGTATCAACAGTATACGTACGCGGTCATATCCTATCAGTCAGATAGACCAGACCCTACACACAATGTTATTTTTGGCCCAGCGTACAAAGATTTAATCCGAGTGAAGGGTCGACGTCGAGGGATGCAGTTTCCGTACTGGCTAGAAGTAACCAGCAACCGACATTTCCCCGACCTTAAGCCGGACCACGCTGCAGGCATATTAGGACCACATCAATTTTACGCTAAGATTGCCGGATTTGTGCAAAGTCCCACTTTTGAGCTGGCGCCTAAGCGCACAAAACTGCCGCGCACGGCCATAGCAAAAATAACGCCTTAAGCCCTGCTTGCGACACGGGTGGGAAAAAACCCTAAACCCTGGGGTGGTGAAACCCTAAACTGCCGAGAGCACCGCATGTGCATGGGCGCTCGAGGGTACAGTAAAGCCTCCCGGTAGACCCCAAACCCCGAGCCGTCCATGGCATGAAGGGCATTTTTTCGGGGCACCTTTTGGGGGGGAGTGGGGCCGCAGGCTGGCAGTTTCAAGGCCTCCCTCGTTTGGGGGTACCTGCATGGACTGTCTTGGGCGCCCCTTGTTTTAAGCCGCGAAAGCTTCAAAAAGCCCCACGAGCCACCAATGGGCTCCAGAAGGCTCCAGAAGGCTTTTGGGACCTCCCTGCAGCAGGGGCTCTTCCTCCTAGAGTTCGGAAGGAAGTAAAAAGCAAAAAAGCCCTCTTGAGGGGTGTTTGGGAACCCTAAATGAAAATAGTTTGGCTGGTTGGGGTGGGACTACATGCTAACGCAAGCGAGCGGGCTGGGTGCTTTCAGCACCAGCGAGCTTCCCTTCTACACACCCTAAACCCTAAACCCAACCGTAAACCCCAAACCCGAAACCCTAAAACCCTAAAACCCTAAAACCCTAAAACCCTAAAACCCTAAAACCCTAAAACCCTAAAACCCTAAAACCCTAAAACCCTAAAACCCTCTAAAACCCTAAAACCCTAAAACCCTAAGACCCTAACACCCTAACACCCTAAAACCCCCCTAAAACCCTAAAACCCTAGCCACCACCCCCCCCCCCCCCACCACCAAAAAAACACAACAAAACGGGCAGCAAAACAAAAAGGCCAAAACAAAAGTGCACCCCCTGTACCTTCCTCCAGTCTGGCGTGAGCTTTGGAATTGTCTGTGAATATCTGAGGATTTCATGACATCCAGGCCAAGGCAGCTCCGGACGCACACAAAGCTCGACTCTTTCCTGAGAGCAAGGGAAACGCACGCAGCTTTCCAGGAGCAGAGCCTTGGTCAGCAAAGGCCCCGCGACCTCCCCGTGATCGCGTCGAGGAAATTCGCAGGAGAGCTGCTGAAATCGAAAGGGAGAAACGGGCGGCCCTGTCTAATGCGGCCGCAGAACCTGGACCAGGTACACCGCAAGTTCCTGGAGAACCTGATTCATCTCGGTCACCGATAAGTGATGTTTGGGCCAGGTTCCACCCATCACGGGGAGGCGACTCAGCCAATTTGTTTTGGCCAATGTCTGTTGGGGGGAATGTCCCTGGTCCGAATCCATCAGTCGGCATCCAGGAACCAACTGCCGTGCCTCCAGCAAATGTGGGAGCCAGTTGCCACGGCAGTGTGGATGGTGGCTTTGCCACGCCTCAGACGCAGACCTTTGCAAATGGAGCTGCTCCAGTAGCACCGTTGGCGCCACTACCCCCAGCACCGCCCGCTGGCTTTCGACCCGTTTACCCCCCCTCAATGTGCACACCTCACCTGCCAATGCCTGCGTCATTTCCCTTTGGAGCCGCTTGCCCTCCAAGCACGCCGGATTTCATGGGCCTGAGCTCACTCCCCGCCCCATCCACACTGCCAGGGTCACCATGGTCCAGCTTTCCCTCCTTACCGTGAGCGAGGCCTTCAGGCCTTTCAGACGGCCAAAGAACGGAGAGTGCTCTCTGTGATGTACAATGCCGGTTTCACCATGCGCTGTCGTGCTGTGCAAGTGCACAGTGCTAGTGCTTGTGTCGTGTCAGAGCCGCCTGAGGTCAGTGATCATAATCACTGCCGAAACTGTCGGGATGCCGACGTTTGGCAAAGACTTAGCCAGCTTGTTCGTTGCTGTTGCAATGCGCTGTTGGGAGATTATGGCTGGAGAAAAGCATGCAACAACTGCCAGGGCCAAGCAGACCAAAGCTTCTCTGCGTCGAGAAACTTGGAAAGCCATGGAAGAGTCTGTGCCTCAGATTGGCTTGCTGGCCATTGTCGATTTCTTCTTTTGTGAGATCCGAGGCTTTACAACTCCGGACGGGCACGCGCAATTGGAGTCAGCAATCACACGATCGAGGACATGGAGGACACGTGGGCTTTCGACTTTCGACAGCAACGATTTTTTCCGTGAATGCCGCCAGGCAATTCTGCGTGACTGTGCCGCTGCATGCTCAGCCCCGCACTGCACAGCGCGTTTGGTCTGCGCCATGCGAGATGCATGATCATGGGTGACTGGACCCGAAAATGTTGCAGGTTGCTCCAATGGTCATGCAGGGAGAGTCACACCCGCACTGGACAAACAGGTACTTGGGATTGTCGTGTACAATCATTCGCACGCACCACGGAAGTTTAGGAGCACGTGGCCACCGCCTGGAAGGTCTGTGCGCGACTGGTGCAGGAAACATGAGATCGTTTTCCAAGGCTCCTCAGTCAGCACGGTTCATGGGCTTGAATGCCCGGAGTGTTAGATGTGCCTCTGTGCCAAAGTTTAAGCTTAGGCTATGCACCTTTTGGTGGACAAGAGACCACGCACAATTCTGGCCATCGTGCCGTTGATGAGCCTCGGCATTGGTTAATTTGTACGCGAAGCATTTTGATGCTTTGCAGAGCGGCATGCTGCGCGCTTTGTGCCTAGCTTGTGGTGTATCCTCTGGGCGTTCGTTGCTCATGCAAGAAGAGATAACATCTCAGGATCCAACAGTTCAATCGGTGTGGGACTTGGAGTTTGAGTTTAGTTTTACTTGGAGGCACGATGTACACGAGGGCCATGAAGGGGGCGGGGCTCCGTTCGTGTTTCCGTTGTGAGCCATGAGCTGAGGTAGCGGAGAAGAATGGCTTGACACCGTTTCAGGAGCGTGCAGGGTGCAATGTAGGACTTTGCACTGGCTCGTCCTGCCTTCGATTGCTTCAGGCCTGCATGCAGTGGAACCAGGCACGCAACTCAAGTACCGTGGTAAAGCCGGCGACCCGGCAGACCTCAACAAAGCAAGGAAATTTAAGAGTTGGTGCAGCAAGGGTGTGCATGTGCTGTGATTTTTTGGCGGAGTAAGTCGGTCAGTGATGGTAACTTTGAGGTCCAAGGACACGAAGCACCTGCGCGGGAGTCTCAGCCAAACCTCAAACGACGGCGCAGTCTCCACATAGTATCGGCCTTCGGCTGATGCCGAGGTGAGAACCTGGCTGCTTGCCAAGGGCTACAGTGCACTGCAGCAGATCTGGGACGATCTTTGGCAGCAACTTTGTCCTAACCCTGATTGACTTGATATAAATTGGGATGCGTCATGGCACTGAGGAATCGATGAGCGAGCAAAGGACTTTTTGAAGCATCTCTGTTGATCAGTTTCAGTTTCTGGGGGAACCCCGATGTTTGGATGTCTGGGTGCCGTTTCCAAGGTATGGCCCTTGCTACTGGGGGCACAATGACATGGACTACATGAATCCATGGAAGGAGCTGCGGTGAAGCAGTGTGAAGCAGTGTGAAGCACAGTCGTGCCTCAAGTCATGCCTGGTGTATTTTGCTCAGGATGAGGAGGCCGCACATGTTTCGAGGGGCAGCTCCGCCTGCTGTTGTTTTCGTGCAACTCCATGCACTTCTTGCCCAGAAGATGCTGGAAGCCATGCTTGATGGTCAACAAGCCGGTCCACGTCCTGCTCACAGCAAGAAAAAAACATTGCCGCACAGAGCACGTCAGCACGTTCCTGAACCTCAGGTGGGCAAATGTGAGTGCCTGCCAGGCGAAGCGCCTGCTTCTCGCAAGTGTTTAGAAATGGATAATAGCAGAAGCTGCCAGATGGCAGCATTCGTTGTTGGCCTTGGCAGTAGAGGGCGTTGGACCATGTGAGTAATCGCACCAGCTTGCGATGCGAGACCAATGCGAGACGTGTGTTTCAGCCGTGCAGTACGTGATGTTTATCGGTCCAGCTTTCGCCTAAGCTTCTGTACAGAACCCTACTGTTCTGCCCTCTCGGATGCCTCAGGCTTTCCTGGAGTGCAGTACATCCTTCTCAGGAGTTTCATGAATCTATGCTGCACGTTCAAGGCCGCCAAGGCAAATTGGCTGAGCATTGCGCAGGTGTGTGTGTGTGTGTGTGTGTGTGTGTGTGAGTGAGTGAGTGAGTGTGTGTGTGTGTGTGTGTGTGTGTGTGTGTGTGTGTGTGTGTGTGTGTGTGTGTGTGTGTGTCAATCTTCTTTCCTGTTTTTTTTGTTTTGTTTGTTTGTTTGTTTGCTTACGCATGTCTGAGTGAGTGTGTGTGCGTGCGTGGGTGCTTGCATGCGTGGGTTCGCGTGTGCGGGGGGTTTGCGTGGGAGTGCGTACGTGCTTGGGTGTGCGTGCGGTCGTGAGTGCATCAGTGCGTAAGTGTGTGTGCGTAAGTGTGTGTGTGTGTGTGCGCTGTGCGTGCTCGTGGGTGGGTGTGTGTGTGTGTGTGGGTGTGCGTCTGCCAAAACGCAGAAACAAAGGCAAACGCTTTCTCGGTCACTGGGAACTTGCAATGCCAAGCACGCGAGCAGAGTAACGACATCATTATTTAGAAAGCATGTTGAAAGTTTAGGGTAAACACGTGTAAGCTATGAAGCATCACGCGAGCATCATTACACAACGATTATTCAGTCGCTGGGCAAATCCCAAAGCTCGTAGACAGAACTATAACCAATCAACACCAGTCTAAAAAAATGCAAGGGGTTGCTTCGAACAAAACGCTGAGGCTATCCAAAGCCATCACCGTACGAGCAGGGTCTGTTGGCAAAATGGAGGCCCCTCCCCCTGCTTGTTTACAACGCCTCCCTGTTCAAGGCTGAAGCTCTTTGTGTCTTGAGGCTACTGCCCCCGGAACGGCCCGTAAATGCGCCTGTGTTCCTTGGGTGCTGGCCCTCCTTTTGTTCCTGTGTGTTCCTGTGTGTGAGTGTGTGAGTGTGAGTGTGAGTGTGAGTGTGTGTGTGTGTGTGTGTGTGTGTGTGTGTGTGTGTGTGTGTGTGTGTGTGTGTGTGTGTGTGTGTGTGTGTGTGTGTGTGTGTGTGTGCGTGCGTGCGTGTGTGCGTGCGTGTGTGCGTGCGTGTGTGCGTGTGTGCGTGTGTGCGTGTGTGCGTGTGTGCGTGTGTGCGTGTGTGCGTGTGTGCGCGTGTGTGTGTGTGTGGGTGGCGTGCGTGCGTGCGTGCGTGCGTGCGTGCGTGCGTGCGTGCGTGCGTGCGTGTGTGTGTGTGTGTGTGTGTGTGTGTGTGTGTGTGTGTGTGTGTGTGTGTGTGTGTGTGTGTGTGTGTGTGTGTGCGTGTGCGTGTGACCTGTTCATTTTGAAGGGTTCTCTTGCAAGCTCCCTCACACATCTGCAGCTTCACGTTAGCTCAAGCTCCATGGCCCGTTAAGATCTCCTTTTATTGGCTGCACAGCTGCGGGCCGAGCGAGCTTGCTTGCGTGTGTGAAGGCCTCATCTCCACATTCTCTTTAGGCCGACAGTGGAGTTTTGTTGATGGCGTCCATCGTGCGGAGCTCAACAAATGTCACTATTTTCTGGAAAGGCAGATGTCATGTGGCTACAAACCTTGCTGCTCTGTTACTGTTATTGCGTCGCTGCTAGGGACAAGAGCCAGATGATGGGGCGTACAAGCCCAGCCCGTTTATGAAGGCTGCTGCGACCTGACTGCAATGCACATGCGGCTTTTTTTTTTGGGCCCGCTTGCCTTTCGAAAGCATCAAGTCATTTCCGTTTGGTTCCTTGGTGCAGCCTAGGCACAGATTATTGAGGCCGGTGACAGTGAGTGGGATGTTGGGGATGAGAGCTGGTCACATTGTTTATTCTCGTTGCTGTCCAGTCCAGGCTTCGGAAGGCCATGTGCCCGATGACCTGCACCTTGGCTTTGATAGACCTTCTACTTTTTGGAAGCACAGAGTTCCGCAAACCACAGCTGCGGGCAAGGAACTGGGATCCTTTGACGATGAGCTACGGCCGGAGCTTGAGCTGCCTGCCCCAGTGCATTTCTGAGCGGCAGTCCCATGGCCAGGTGATGGTGACGCGATGGAGCTTCCGACCGAACTAATGATGCCGCTTAGAAGCAGAAAGCGTTCCACTTCCAGCGTGGTCCAAATCTCGGTCCGCTCCAGGAATCTCGTGGGCCCTGGTCTTGCAGCAGTCCGTGGGGCCCAACGAGCACCGACACCTGCAGCCGGAAACTCTGCTCCCCAAGTGCCGCCTGTGAGCTGTCTGAATCTGGTGGAGAGATCTGTTTCTTCGTATTTGCAGAGTGAGGCACCGCTAGCTCCTTCACAGGAGCGTGCCAGGCATCAGACGCCGCTTCCTGTGTTGCCTAATTTTTCGTTATCGTTTTTTTGCAAATGTTCTGCCAGGAAGCGCTTGCAGCAGAGAAAGGCCCGCTAGATCCCGCTAGTAGCTGCTTGAAGCTGCAAGTGTAGCATCTCTTACTCATTCGGGGTCGCGTGTAGGACGATGAAAGCCGTGAAATCTTCACAGCCCTTTCCGCACTCGTGGATAATTTTCAGGAAGCGGCTGCCCGAGAAGCTGCTGAGAAGGCTGCGGCAGCCCTGGGGTGCTCCGTGCGCCTGGTTCATCATCACTTGTTGTAGCTTGTCCGTTCGCAACGACATGGCCACAAAGGCATCGCAAGACAAGCAGGCCTCGACCTCCTGCGACCGCTGGTCATCCGAAAAGCGAGAGATGCTGACAGTCTGCTGACGCCTTGCAAGGCCGAGGAGCCACTTGATGAGTCTTGGATCGATCAAATGGAGCAGCGCCCTGGACTGTCAAACGAGATCAGACGAGTCAAACTACGACTATTACCCCTCCGATTGCAGAGCCATGTCGATCGCATCAACGGAACCGAGGAAGAACGCCAAGAAGAAGGCCTCTGGTTACTGTACGCCTGCCCCTCCTTTGCCACCCCTTTGGAAATGAGTTGTGAGGCAAACAAGGAGAAAGCAGCACAAATACGCAAAGAGCGCAAGAAGGCATCTCGCTTCACGGCATGTGCTGAGTAATGCAGTTCAAGATGGACACTAGCTGGGCACCTTAAAGAAGGGCTGCGGGCAGGCCAAGAAAGCTGACGCGGCAGCAAAGCAGGCCTGGGCAGCACATCCACCACAAGTGTTGGGGAGCGGTGGGCTAATCAGGGGGCATTGGAGGCAGACGAGATGGCAGAAGAGGAGGAGGACGAAATCAAGGAAGAGGCCACGGCTCTGTGGGTCTCCTTCGCGATGAGCTGCATCTGGTTTCGCAAGCTCTGCAGAAAGCTCCCTGCAAGATGGGATATCGCACCATGCCAGAAGAGCAGACCCATAGACCATCATTGGCTTTGACTGTCAAACGGTCCATGCAAAGGAGGGGTAGTGAGGTGCCCTTAAGCAACGTCAGAGCCATACATCTGGAACCTTGTTGCTCATGCAGTCATCGGGCTTGAGAGCTGTGGTCGCAACGTCACAACCTCAAGTCAGACACGGACCACGTGCAGCATATGCAAATGACACAGGTTGAAGAGGCCGAAGACGAGGCTGACGAGCTGGCTGCAGAGCCGATCGAAGAGCCTGAGGAGGTCAGTCAGAATCAGTAAGCCAGTAATAGCCAGTAATAGCCAGTAATAGCCAGTAATAGCCAGTAATAGCCAGTAATAGCCAGTAGAGCTTTGCATGTCGGCCCGATCTTAGGAGGAAGAGATGCAGCTCGTGGAGCAGTCAAAGCAACGCCGTAAGAGACAGGCGAAGCAGGCAGCTCCAATTCAGCGCGACTGCGTCACTAAGACTATGATTATCGTTGTTGTGAGGGCCTAAACATGCCTATAAACACATGTGTGTTGTTGCAGGCGGGCCAAGAATTTCATCAAATGTCTTTTGTGAAAGCGTGAGCACTTGCTGCCTTCTAGTCGTTTCAGCAGGCCAAGCAGCGTGAGGAAGCAGAATTGGCAAAGCTGGCAGAGGCCTCGAGCTGCTTCGTCTTGGTCCTTCATTTTGTGTTCAGCATTATTAGCATTATGTTCTAAGCGGGTCTGGGTGGATTTGAGTGGCACTCACGAGAGCAAACACACAGGCCCGACCAAGCTGAGGTGAGCATTGTCCACGCAAAAACAGACCTGCAGCATTGCCACGAGACTGCCGCAACAGACGACACCATTCTGGTGAACTGAACACCGAACTTGGTCGCAACCAACTTCGGAAACTTAGCACTCAGACAATGAAAGCCTCTGGATGCTGGAAGGAGAAGCTGCGCGAGGAGGAGGAGCAGCGGCAAAAGCTGGAAGCTGCTTTGCGCGAGAGGAGAGAAGCCGAACTGAAAAAGCAGGCCACTTTTTGGCAGATGCTGCAACGTGCACATCGCAACTCAATCAGGCTTCTGTGCTGCAGGCTGAAGAGGAACAGGCCCGCCTGGAGCAGGAGCGCCAGCAAAGGTTGCAAAAGGAAGCAGAGGAGGCGGAGCAGCGCCGCAAGGCGCAGACCTTCCTCACTCCTTCCTCCCTGGTCCCCATGCCAAGTGAAGGCCCTTTCCTTCAAGCGGCAAGGATCGCTGGCACTGCCTTGGTGTGCCAGGCCGAACAGGAAGCCGAGAAGCTGAGGAAAGAAGAGGAGCACCGCCAGAAGCAAGAAGCTGAGAAGCGAAAGCGGGAGGAAGAGGAGAAGGAGCAGCAGAGACAGGCGGAAGAAGAACGGAAGCAAAAGGAGAAGGAGGCTGAAAGCAACAGACAACTGAACAGGGAAGCCGATGATGCTAAGTCGGACGTGCCTTGGGCAGCATTGCTTCAGAACATTTGCTGTGCTGCTTCGGACATGGGCCTTGCGGGGGCTCTGCCAACACCATCGCCGACTCAGAGCTCAGTGCATGAAACTCTCCAGGTGGTGATGGCTGATGAGCAGGTGCGTGATGTAGATGTGTGCGAAGAGAAGGGTGTAGAGGGGTTGTTTCAATGGTGTGATAGTACCGGACCTGCGAAGGTCAAGCGGAAAGACGCAGATGAACGCCGTCGAGCAGACGACTGGCAGGCTTGCGGATATTTGCCTGGCGTGCACTTGCCGTTAGACGGCGATGTGTCTCTGTTGCCGATTGCTCGTCAGATTGACCATGGCCAACAGGGTTCAATTCAGACAGACGTGGCGCGTAACGGTTCTTTCTTGAACAAGGAAGCCACTTCGCAAAGGGAGGGAGAAAGATCTCGACGAGGAGGACGGGACAGAAGATCGCAGGCCGGCGGCTGATTCTAAGCCGGCGAGGCCAAAAAAAGCACGCTGCACACATTTGCATGCCTCATGCCCATGAAGGCCAAGGATGACCAGCAGGACGTTTTCATTGGGGAGAGTTGGAGAGAGAAAACTCAACAAACATGGCGGTGTCATTTCACAAACCATTGGTGACCACGATGCTGCATCCAGGACGGCGATGCACCACAGGCAGATAGAGCGACCAAAGATCTGCTTTAGTGTTGCGAAAATGTTGTGCTTCATGACAGCATGCCGCCAACTCCGTAAAATCCGTAGAGTCCGTAGAGCCAAGCCCCTCAGGCAAAGTCGTTGCGCCAAACGCTGACTCCTTCGCAGCTCCGCCGTCAACAGCGCAAACGGCAGAAGGAGGCCGCTTCGCCCATGGCTCCCCTCAATGTTCGCACAATATTGATGATTGATGTACTGCTAAGGCCAGAAGGGCAGCAGAGGCCGCCGAGGCAGCAGAGACAGCCAAAGTTGCAGCAGCATGGCAAACATTGATTGCGGGTAGATGTACTTTTGCCCCCGAACAAACTTGCATACGTGAAGCGATCTGTTTGGTACAACAGCGGGGCATTGGTTTGGTAAAGTCGAATCTGCCTGTGACAGGCCGAGGCAGCTGGCAAAGAGGCTGTCTTGCAGTGTCAGCTTTGTGGCTTCGTCCGGCTTCGTGACCAAGACTGGATGTCAGGAGAATCGCAGTGACAAGGAGGACACCGAGGAGGAGTGTGCTGAAGTGGAAAAGCCCAAGTCGGAGCGGAAGCAAAACGAGCAGCTTGACATGTCACTTTTGTACTTGCAGTTTTGGGAGCTGGGCTTCGCCAAAGAGCTGAACAGTGTACTTTCTCTCAGGCGGCAGCCGAGGAAAGAGCGATCGCAAGATGCAAAGCCTCGCCAGGCAGCCCGAGCAACAGCCACGTCTGGCATGGCGCCTTTTCGCTGTTCTACATTGCCTGAGAGGCGGAGAAGACGTCGTCAGACGAGAAGGTAGAGACAAGGCGTGGCAGCAAAGACGAAGCCAAGAAACCCGTGGCTCGGTGGTGAAGACGATACAGCTTGTCACAACTATTCAGTTGGACGTCGGCTGCTCATTGATGCTAACTGCCCATATGCTTTGAGGCCAGGACCAGCAGTCCCGCAGAAGCGAAAGAGCTGGAATCCCGGAAGGGCGGCAAAACAGTTTGCCTAAGTTCTTTGCTCTCTACACCCTGAAGGGCGCCGCTCGCTGTAAATCCGGCAGAGTCAGAGGCACCCGATCCAACATCGAGACATCCAATCGAGAGACGAGAACAGAAAGACCGTTTCGTAAACATCGCAACGCATCAAACATTGCAGGAGTCCGAGGAAAAGGACAAACCGGAAGCATCGGATTTGAGGCCGCAGCCTTACAGTTTGCAGACGTTGGCTGTTTGAGCCCAAGACCCGCCATGGATTCAGACTGAGGTCAGATGCGGAGGCAGGTGTGTGTGTGTGTGTGTGTGTGTGTGTGTGTGCGCGCGCGCGCGGGTGTGTGTGTGTGTGTGTGTGTGTGTGTGTGTGTGTGTGTGTGTGTGTGTGTGTGTGTGTGTGTGTGTGTGTGTGTGTGTGTTTGTTCGTGCGGCAGACGTGCTGCAGACGTGGAACAATGCATTGCGTGCCATGGCCTGTCAAAGGCGTTCACAGTTTCAGAGTGCCTTGGCTGCTTTGAGATTGACAGTGTTGGACTGTTAGACTCCAGAGGCCTTTACAGCAGAGCTTGCCCATATTTGCCCATGTTTCAAAGGCAGGCAAGCAGTTTCTGAAGCGCCGCCGAGGTCCAGTCAGGCGTTTGGCCGACACAGGCGATCACAGGCAAGTCCCGATGACGTCGGCGAGTTCGATATGACGAGTTATGATGTACTTGTAGTATATGATGTGTGTAGTAGTACACGAGTGTTAAGTGTTTTGAGGAGTGCTGTATTTCTCGCCCGCCACAGGAACAGGACCCGAAGCTCGGAGCTCAGCGGCTTGTTCCGAGTGCTTTCATGAACGGAGACTCGAAAAATATCGCCACTGAACCCTGAGTCTGATGCAATCGATGATGCCGATCACGACGTTAATGATTTCACAGATCCCAGATCACATGGACGCCGACACCTTCAGGTGCGAAGTTAGTAACGGTAAACGCGACTTGTGGAGTCCTTGTGGCATCTTGGGAAGATGCTCGAAGGCGACAGTTGGACACCTGGGGCTTCGTTGGCACCTACAACTTCTTCTACATGCCTCCAGAGACTTGTTCCCACAAAGCCAGGGCACTTTCACAACTCCGCACCCTCTTTTGCTTCTCCTACCGGTCTGTGGGTGGTATCGTACAATAGTACGGTCGGCGGCCGAGGAGCCGTCTGAGGGCTGGGGTGGCCGATGCGTGTTCATTAACTTCGAGGACCAGGCTCAGAGCATTCAGCGCAACGGATGGCGTTTGGCACACCCGGTGTTGCTTCTGGGGCCCTTGAGTGAAGCCAGTTTTTGCTGCAGGCAGTTGCCAGTATGTGCTTGAGCCTCCTTGCTGCAAGGGGTTTGCGAATCATTCGGGCGTGCCAACGGGTAAAGTACTTGATGTAACTTGGTTCTTGATGCTGCGATGCGCAAGCGAACTGTTTCCTGAAATGCTATGCCGAGGCTACTTCCAGCGACTTGGCCGGAAAGTCGTGATGTTTCCATACAAAGCACGAGCCAACAGGACATGTCGTTTGTATTTTGGAAATCCAAGGCAGTGCCCAAGTGAGGGCGTGGCTCAACCCTACAGTGTCCAGGGGCTTGAAAACAACATCGCGCACTTCAGTCAGCAACCGGGCTACACTTAGCAGAAACTGTGAGTGGAGCTTCGAAAGCCGGAGGAGGACTGTGTTTCTGACCGGTCATGTGGCGCACAGGTTCGTTGGCTCCGGTGACATGGTGAACGGCCCCTTGATTGTTCCCACGCCGACGCCGGCGGCCTGGGCCATCAACGGCGCACAGGCATGATAGCCGCTGCCCACTACACTGCACGAGCCAATTGACTGCATCCAAATGTACAATCTCATCATGTACACGCCAGGCAATGATGAACAGTCCGTCGGGCAAGTTTTCCCCACAGATGCTTGACTGATCCTGTCTGCGAAGAAGCGCTTGTCAGCAACTTCTTGATTTTCGTGTGCCCTCAAGGATTCGTGGCCAATTCCACAAAACCAAGATGTGTGCCTTCCACAAGAAGAGCCTTGAATAAACATATTCATCCGAGTGGGATGCCGAAGCCATGCAGCCTCATGATGTCTCATGATTCATTGCAGCATGACTGCCATTTGTTGCAGGAAGAAGTGCACAATGGGCCATGGATGCCCCTTCGCACACTCCAGGGAAGAACTCAATGCTCCTCCAGACCTCTCCAAGACGAAACTATGTGCTTCTTGCTTGCACACAGCTTGCACATGATCATCTTCTTTTTAACGATGAGCCACCTCATGCCACAAACAGGTCAACTTCTTTAGGAAAAAGTGCTGGCCTGAGTTGATTGAAAACCTCCAGTTTCAGATGGAATTCCACCACTTTCAGCTTGTCCATGTCACCATTCGCGAAGGTGCAACGATGCCAATTGCAAGTTTGCGCATGGGCCATGAATCCCAGTGTCGTGAACTGGAACTCCATGGCCTGCTTTGCAGAAGCGTGCAGTACCAGGCACTCTGAGCTGCGGGCGACGGGCAGCGTCTACAAAACAGAGCTTTGCCGAGCTTGGGCAGCAAACAACTGCAAGGTGGTGCTTGTTTGATGTTGCTTGTTTGTGGCTTGCTTGTGCTACTTGTGCTGTTTCCAATGGGCTGTAATAAGTGACAGATGACATGTGCAGGCTGGGGATACTTGCCGCTATGCGCACGGAGTGAAGGAGTTGCGGGGTGGCATGTCATCCATGGGCGCAAACGGAATGTCCTTGGCCAAGCTGGGTCGATGCAGAAAGTTAGAAAAATGATCCTGAGTTGCCCCGAACAAACCAACATTATCATTGCTCAGGGGATATATGGGCTACATGGACGACGAGTTTATGGCTCTGGATGGGATGGGTATTGGCCTCAATGCCCTGAGTCTACACAAGCTTTGCGCAAGATTCGAAGTCCAGGCAGGCAAGCAGGCGTGTTTGTGAGGCTGCGACGTGATGGGTGGCTTGACGGGTATTTGGGAGAACGAAGCCGCCAACGCCTCGGCAGTGGGAAGGTCTTTGATCCGGGACCCAGAGGGGAACCGATGCATGAGACCAGGCGGCCATGCAGCACTACTCCAGCTTCGGAGAGCTACCATCACAGTGCGGAGTTCCTGCACCTTCTTCAGGCAGATTTCGCAATTTACATGTCGGGCTCAGGCCTTTTTTTTTCCTGTCCGTGCCAAGTAAACTTGAGAAGATGGGGGCAAGTGGGGTCAGTCAGTGAGCAGATGATAGCAGAGACGCAGTTGTAGACTTTCTGCAGGTGAGCGATCTGGCAGAGCATTCGGCAGAAGCATTTCGTCAGGGCAACCTCAGGAGGGATGAGGGATGCCATGTTACAATGTCGGGCATGTCTTCCCAGTCTTCCCTGTACTGTACCGAAAGGATGGCACATCGGAGCCATTCAACGATGCCATGAGCGACATGGGCTTATCAGATACGTCTACGCTTTGTCCGGGGGTCGCTGGCCAGCATGGAGAAGCACTGTAACACAAAAATGCGAGCGTTGTGTTCTCCAATGTTTTCCATCTGATCCAAGGACGGCAGACTAAGTCGGCAACAGACGGCACCTCCAACTGCGTGCTCGTGGCATGCTTGTTGCACCTGGTTTTTGCGATCATGGTTGCAGCATGCGGCAGCAAGCGCAGACTGCTCCCGCTGCAGGTCCTTCCCTGCTGAGGTGAATGTGGCATGTGAGCCGAAGCGCAAGGTGGTTTTGCGAGTGAAGGGCACCTTCATGGAGTGCTGCGCCCGGGGATGTTTTGTTGCTGTCCAGACATGATTTGAAAGGCTCGAAAACATGGAATGAGATACTGGGCCACTGACAAGAATTTGCCAAGGTCTGTGTTTCTTGATGAGGACTTCTCAGCCTGTACTGTAGTACTGTAGCCGACTTCTGCCTTCCCTTTCTCTCCTTTCTCTCGCCTCACTGCTGCAAGCGACCAGGAGGTAGACAAAATGCCTCTGCGACGTTCCTGGAGTGATGGCGACTTGCCACAGCTCCAGGCTCCTGTCGTTCGCACTCAATGCACTCACTAGGGCTCGCCAAAGCTTGCCACATGAGCTTGTCCAGGATGTCGAGGGTGAGCAGGAGCTCTGATACCCCTGATGACTGGTGACGATAATGTTTTTTTCGGTAACTTGCAGTGCTGCAAATACCTAGACACACCGCAAAGCTCAAGTAGAGCCTCGCACGCTTGGTGGGTGGGTGCCGCTGGCCGCCATATCGGTTTCAACAGCGGTGGCCCGAGCCTTCAAAATCAATGGCATGGAGTTCGCCTTTGGGACGACTCCATGGTCATAGCAGCATCATAGCACCCGTTACTGAGCATAGTGCTGTCTTCTCGCAGATCCCACTGCAGCGTAGCGTTGGGGATGAATCTGATCCTCTGTCTTTTTAAGGATGAGCTTTGGAGCATTTCATTTCGCAAATTTGCCGGAAATTCGCCGGCTCTTATGCTTTCTCCCTCACGAGACCACTCCCGGCGATGGGCCGAACACAAGCTAGGAAGCGTAGAGCGAGGCAATCGCAATGTAATGCCCATTGTTGGCCTTGGGCATACATTTTAAGACGTGAGAGAGTACAGCCACATTGCAAATTACGTGCGGATTCTCATTGAATTCTCCACCAGCTGCAACACAAGGCCGGCGACTGAGGGGACGGAGACGACAGAAATTTGACCAAACAAACACAAGCCTGGAAACAGTGCGTGTGGGTGCCTTCAAGGTGCGGCTTCTCCATCACTCTTGCGAGGCAGCTCGGCGCAGCATCAGACATCCAGACGTACATCCAGACGTTGATTGTTTCATCATGTTACCAATTTCTTGGCAGCATGTGCATGCTGGAATGGGGAAAGGTGACGGCTCGTTTCTGCGTGGGGCCGAGTCTTGTGAGATGCTCTCCGTCAGCATCATGCTTCGCGCTCTGTTCATGTCAAGCTGACAAGCTCTAGTCAGCAGAGGTGCCAGGACTCACCGAGACCGGTCTTCCTGAGGAAACAGCATGCGCTACAGAACCTTGCAGATGCAGAAAAGCCTTGCCTCGAGGTTATGTATGTGCACATTGGCCTGCGCACCTGATCTTGCTTGATGGAGGGCACCTGTTCGTTCTGCAGCTTGGTATGATATGCTCAAGCTGCGGCACGTACAACGAGGCAGGACCCCTTTTGCAAGACTCCTTTTTCAAGTGCCTGTGGCATCATGTGGGCCTTGATGTGGCTCTGCGTTGGAAAGCATGAAGCGCCCGGGCGAGCTGCCTTTGAGTGCGCGAGCCGACTTGCGGCATTCGTCGAGACGTTCCGGGCTTGGACTGTATAGTATTGCATAGTGTGACTAGCAGCGACTGCTGGTAACATGTCCGTGTAGGTGATGGCAAGCATGGCTCGATTCCTTGTGCAATCCGCAGGTTTTTGCCGGTTAGGACGCGGCCGACGATGTAGCTGCTGCAGTTTCGAGTCCGCGGCAGTTGGGCACCCTCCTTGCAAGAAGCCTTAAGAAGCTAGCGGCCCTGGTGGCGAGCAGGTCTTGCTTTCCCAACGCAGCATTTGATCAGGCTTGCCGGTGAAACTTCAGAAAACCGGACGTGGCATCAGGACCTGGATCGGAGTGAGACTCTTGGCACAAAGCTTGGCAAGAAATTTCCCCGCTTGGACTGGACAAAACGAGGCGCCTAAGATGGTGTACGCATGCCTACATAGGTCTACAAACAATGAAGCAGTCTTGCAGTTGGGTGCTGGGGTGACTTCTGAGGCCGTCTCAAGACACAGTTAGATCATGCGGAGCTTGTACGTTTAACAGAGGTTAAAGGATAGTTCTTTGCTTTGTTGCTTCTTGGTGCTCCCGAGAACTTAGAAGCGGATGGCGAGTCAGCAAGCTTTGCTGCAAGGCCCTTCTTGTCCCACAGATGCACACTTTGGAGCGGGATGCCTTATGCCTCTCGACTCAAGAAAGGCAGGTGTTTTGGCGAAGCTCAAGGGCATTTGGGTCATGCTAGGTCGATGTTCATTGCCACCTTGAAGAAGTGGTCCAAGAAATGAGACGTCGTCACGCAGTCCCGAGCCTGAATAAGAGCCTTGGCACCAATTTATGTCAGTTCGGAAACCAGAGGAGCCACAAAAAAAATTCTGCGCTTGGACAGGGACCCTGCGGACTTGACTGAAGAGGAGATCTCCTTGTGGAAGGAAGTTGGTTGGATGGAGGGGCCCGTTCAAGGAGCCCAACTCCCCAATTTCCCGCAGCTTTGTTCTGCGCGACGCCTTCCTGCATTTTCTTCTGGAGGACAACACTGGACGCAGACATGGGATCAACTGTCGGCACACCAGAGGAGCCGATTCGCGACTACCGTCGCATGAAACTTGATGTTGCACCATTTGCACTTGAAGCATGCGGCTCATGCGACATCACCTGCAAGACACTTGCACGGTATTCATGTGCAAGCTCAGCGGTGGTCTGTCCGTCTACCAGGTGTGCGGGCGATCGTTCCGTCTGTTAGACAGGCGGTCGGTCAGCCACAATCCCGTAAGACCCCCCGGACCTCCCGCCCCCCCTCCGCCCCCCAATGCGAACCTCTAGATGTCAGAAGCTTTTCGCCGCAGAAGGTTTCCGAAGCTCTCAGGTCCAGCCCTTGACACAAAACCCGCTAGTCGGTACTGGGTAGATGTGGAAGTTGTCCCGCAAGACGGAAGTTGTCCCAATCCCGCTGTGCCCTGCGGGAACACCGCGCTCACTTGTGAGGGTCGTGCCACTAGGGAAAGACCACACACCATGAAACAGAAGTTGAGCTCTCTCTGCGTTACTCGCCCAGTGCCTTAGTGGGCTGGGCGTCGGTTACTACGAAATTGTTGGGCCCTGCAGCCCCAAACGAAAACAATAAGCACAACTTGTGTGCAACCTTTGCCGATTTCTTGTCGTGGCTTTCTGGAATACAGTTCAGCCTTTTGAAGACGAGTCTCCGTCGCACTGTTTGTTTGGCGGCCGGGACATACGGAAGAATGCCATGGCATCATGACAAGCTCCCAAAAGGCTTGGTTCTCAAAAAAGAGACTCTGCGCTGCGGCGGGGCCATCGTTTGAAGATCATGTGGGTTTCTGCGAGGGGTCCTTGGAACATGCCATGTCTCGAAGGGCGGTGGGGTGAAGGCTCCCTGTTATCTAGCTGCGTTCAAAAAGAAAAACAGCCTGTGCCTTGCGTGAGGGCCAACAGTTGAAGATGTTTTTGGCTTGTCTCGAGGGTGCTGGGCTGGGGTAACTTCTGACTTGTGGGGTAACAAACACGCGCGCTCGCAGGGCCCACAAGGGTCCAGGGGCCCAGGGGCCCAGAGTCTGAGGGGCTCTGGGCTGTGATGAGCAAGGGCTTGCGCTGCTTGCTGGCATCAGGGGTTCGAATTCTTGGAAATGCTGCGATTCAGCGCGTTGGGAACTGTCGCGAAGCTCGAAGTGTTAGTACTTGTGGCCTTTGAAACCACCTAGGACCTAGACCAGACAAACAAAGACGAAACGAAAGCTGGAACCTCCACAGGCGCTGTGATAAGGTCGGGATGCAAGGGATGCAGACTTCTGCCTGTCGCGAGGAATGCGGCCATGTCTTTGGGCTATACAGAGAGGAGCTGAGCCCTGAGACTCCAAGACTGCGACATTGCAGCACATGACATGGCTCTCTACTCAGGCTGGAACCAGAACAAGTGGCTCCTGCCACGTCTGTCCTGGGAAGCCTGTCACTGAGTATGGGGGCACTCGCTGAACTTTTCTGGCCTTTGAAGAGTGTGCAGGAGTTGGGCCCCACAACTCGGCGATCACTAGTGGCGCCTGAATCTGGTCCAGCCTTGTGAGTTTTCTGACTTTGGTGTATCTCCCTTTGCTTCTGCTCGAGACACACGCTTGGAAGAGTTTCGTTCCAAGTGCTCCGTGCAACGTTCAGTCAATGTCGCGTCGCCCCCAGGTGCTGGGTGAGACCCGAGAATCATGGGATGGATGGAGCATGCAGTCCTGGAGTGCCCAAAGCACGCAGCCAGGCTGGCTTCGAAGGGCTTGTTTTTTTAGCTTGTGCAAGCTTCAAGCTGTTTCCCTCTCAGGAGATTTGCACCTTGCGAGAATGCAAGCTCTGAATGAGACGCGCCCTTGGAGCGCACTCACTCCGAACCAGAGGTGCACGGAACCGTGACGAGACATGATGAATATTTCCCCTGCCCAACGAACTGCGACCGTGCGGCCAGGAGCGCGGCCACTGCGCTGGGCTTTACGAAAGAGATCTGGCTGTATGAGGCAGCAGATTTGCTTCAATGTTTGCCGTGTGTTGGCGTGATGAAGTTCTGACAGGAAATGGCAGATCTGCACACGGTAGTGGACTCGCATTTTGGTAAAGGCTTGTGTGTGTCAGCCGTGTGTTTCTCTTACAAATCATGCCAGCCTGTCGCGAGGCTTCGAGGGCTGCATCACGCAAGGATGCGACACAGAATCTCTGTCCTTGGCGAAGCATCTGGCGCTGAGCCACCCGCTGCTTCCTGTCTTTGGAGAATGAGGGCCCTTCTGCGACTGTGATTGGAACACAAGTGTTTTTTCAAGAAGAGCCGGCTAGAAGTCCATTTTTGGGTAAGGGGAACTTAGATCACGGCCCAGATGTGGCACAGGTCCTGTATCTTAGGAATGAGTGTGCATCTATGCCTGAAGCTCGAAAGCCCACCAGTAGCTGATCTGAGGGTATTTGTTACCTTTGGTTGCCACCCGAAGGCTGGGTGTCTTCAGTATTCAGTGTCTTGATAGCAAGTCGACTGGTTATTTGCAGTGCCCGCTTTTGGCGAAGGCAGCGTGGTTCTACAATGATGAATTCGAGGCTGCACTGTTGACACACATCAGAGCTTGTGGTCGAGAGCCCGGAACGTATGCTTAAACGTCGTTTGCCTGGACACACCTGAGTGTGTAAGGCGAGAAAGTCGTTGGATTCGGCGAGTTCGGGTTGGACACTTGGCTGCACCTCAACGGACTCGAGTTGCATTGCAAGAAATTGGTTTTCTGCGTGCAGCGACGATGCCATGCAGCAGCACAGCTGTCGACGCAGACTGATACTCGGTGGACTCGGTGCCAGGACTATTCCCATCCCTATTTCGGACCGAATGAGGAGAATCGTCAGCAACAACGCGAGGTTTTTGTGAGGCAGCAGCCCGCCAGCACTCAGCATGCGGAGTCCAAGTCTTTGCAGCGACACTGCTGAGCTCAGGCTGGAGCTGGCAGTATCATTGTCAATGACTTTGGTCATCCATAGCCGAGACTGGACAGGAATTCGGCACTTGTTTCATCGCCAGCTTAGCGCACAAAGTGCTACCATTTGAGGAGAGGCTGATGCGGACACGTGCCCGGGCTGCACGAGGAGGATCACCCTGCTTACCTGCTGGTCTAAGAGAAAGTGAAACTGCAATGGTTGAGGTTAAAGCTGATGCGAGCCAGCGTTCCGAAAACTTACAAGGTGCAAAGCGCTTTTTTGCTTCCAAGAGACCAAGTGCCAGAGATGGCAGGTTCATGTGCATGCATACCGCGGGAGCATCGTCTTCATGAAGCAGCTGCTGGAAGAGTGGAGCCAGCTGTGCCAGTGCTGGAGATTAGATTCGGGAAAGCTTGTTTTGGCTCGGGATAGTCCGTGCGTGTGCCCAGCACCAAGAGTCCAAGGTACATCGGCATGCCCGGCATCGTGACAATGCCGGATGAGAATGCGCAGGAGCATCAGGGAAGGTTTCAGGCAGTGCATGGCCGCTTTCTTGCTTCCCGTGTAAAACCATAAGGAAATATAAGGAATAACAATAAGATAAAACAAACGATACACGTAGTCGCTTTATCTCGCATGGCTCGTTTGTTTGCGCATCGATCCGCGTCCACATTGGGGAGCTGCATTCCGCAGGGTAGATCTCCTGCTGCGTCGAAGTCGGCTCGTCGTCTTTTACACAGCATGTGCATGGTCTACACATCGATCGGCGTCCACATTGGGGAAGCTGCCTTCCGCAGATTACATCTCTGGATGTGTCGAAGTCGGCCCCGTGCGTGGTCTCGGTCACCCTGATCACCGCCGCGACAACTCGACGACCAACCCTCTGGCAGTTTTAAGGTTTCTCAGATAGTTGATTTTCTAGCGTCTCACTGGTGATGAGCTGTTGACACATAGTGAAAATGCAATAAAAGCGTGCTGAAAACGCTGGCGTCCGCCGCATATCCGGCAGTTTCACCCATGTTGGTTGTTTGTTTGAATTCCAGCGTCTCCTTGGATATTGCTGTGTTCTGATGTGTAATTCCGCCGCTGATGTGTATTCCCGCTATGTGGCGTCCGCAATGGGGTGATGTGTATGTCTCGCGACCTGATGTGAGATAAGCCCGACGCTAGTAAGGTTTGCAATCGGTCGGGCTGTTTTTCTTCGGTCACGACTGGGGGAATAGCCGCTATTGGGTGAGGTGGCGCACCATCTATTCAGCTCATGGTGTGACTGAACGGCAATCTGACGTGGAACGGACAATCTGGTTCAAGATTCCGTTATGTCCCGCCCTCCCTCCGCTCCGCCAGTACGACAGCTTACCGTGCTCGCAGGTCGACAGGATGGCTGGCTCTGTGAGTTGTCTTGAGTACATTTGTTGTTGTTGTTCTTCTTCTTGTTCTTGTCATTCTTGTTCTTCTCGTTCTTGTTCTTGTCCTTGTCCTTGTCCTTGTGCTTGTGCTTGTGCTTGTCCTTGCCCTTCCCCTTCCCCTTGTCCTCGTCCTCCTTCTCGTCCTCGTCGTCGTCGTCGTTCTCTGTGGAAATCTTCCATTGACCTTGGCTCAATTCATCCCGCTCGTAGAGTTGACCACCCTTTGCCAGTGGTGCATCTCAACTTGTCCAGGAGCTTGTTCAGCAATGCCCTCTGGCTGGAACCTCAGGTTTAGGCCAAGGCACCTGAGGCTTAGTGTGAGGTGTCCAGTGCTCTGTGCTCTGCAGCTGTTTGAGATTGTTTCAGCACCGGCGCCGGCTCTGCATCTGCAGATGGTGCCTTCGGCTGCTGGGCAGTTTCCCATCTGCGTGCAGGCATGTCCTCCAAGACAGTGCAACCTGCAAATGCGTGAGATGTGGAGAATGTGGGGCGGAAACTTGTGCAACGGAGCGGGCTTCTCCGTGGCCCCAACGCTTTGCGAAGGAGTATGCGGCAGTCGCCACGGCTTTTTCAGACCTTTGCGGAGTGGTCGCTGAGTTTGCCACTGACCAGACATCCCTGTAGGCTTTGTAGACATCCCTGTTCCAAGAGAAGCTGTTCAGCAGCCGCTGACGTGCTTGAGCCTTTGGCCCGTCATCCCGAACCCGAACAAGAATCGGCCTGTCTTGCCCAGTTCGTCCAGCTAGTACGAAGCAATGCTCCGGTGTCAACCTTCTCCAGATTAAATGCTGAGATATCAAGGCAGCTGCAAGATCGACGGCTCACAGCTCCTGATCTGCAGAGGTTGATTTGTGCAATCTGCGACTTGCTGCATGCAAGTGCTGGCAACGCCTCGGCAGAAAGTGAATTTGTGCGCTTGCTGATGGAGAGCTGTGCAAGCCTGGCGGGCCTTGGAGCACAGTCAGAATTGATAGAGTCAGCACGTGCGATCACGCGCCTTGCAAAGAGGGGCCGCTTCTGCAGATTGATGCGTGAAAGCCAGCTTTTGGATGCAGTGGAGGTATCCTCATTGGAGCCAGAGAAGCTTTCCAAGCTGGCCTGGTGCCTGGCCAGTAATGCAGGCACGGATGCCCTCCTCGGCCAGCTGGCAGCTCGTGCGGTGGAGCACTTTCCAGGCCTGTCGGCCTTCGGCATCTCCAACATCGCCTGGGCTTTGGCCAAAACTGGGGGTCAAAAGCTAAACTCGCACAGCCTCGAAGACCGCAACTTGTGCCTGCACTTCTTTGAAGTTTGCTCGGAAGCAAGACTCGAGGAGTTCGCTGCAAGCGATCTGAGCGGCTTGTCATGGGCATTTGCAACGGCAACCGCGCAGCCGCAGCCGCATTTCAAGGATGCTCTGTTCCTTGAGGCCGCAGCTCGGCTAGGTGAGCAGACGAACAAGCAATTCATCAATTTGTGCTGGGCAGCCGCCGGGATGAGAGTCACAGACAATCCGCTTCTGTACATCCTATCCCAACATGTGAGTCACCGAATCAGTCACGGATATGAAGGACTCGGCTGCTTCCAAGGGCGCGACCTTGCTGTGCTGGCATGGGCTTTCGCGAGCATGTTGTATGTTCAGTGCCTCCCTGAAATCCTCACCGCCTCGGCTGCGCGGGCAAATGATTTTGCCCCGCAGAACCTGTGCAATCTGCTCTGGGCCGTTGCCAAATCAAAGACAAGTGCAGGAAGTGAGGGCCCACCGGTATCTGCAGCTTGCCAAGAAGTTAGCACCATCATCGGCGTCGCGCGAACACAGTTGCACAGATTCAGGCCCCATGACCTTGCCAGTTTTGCTTGGGCGATGGTGGCGCTCCGAGCTTGCAAAAGCTCTGTGCTTCATGCTGCAAGGGCTGCGAGCGAGGCCGGGGCCGGGATAGACACGTTCATGCCCAGAGACCTGGCCAGCTTTGCGTGGGCATTGGTAACTCTGCAGATCAAGAGGCATCCCTTTCTGGATGCTGCGGTGGAACGATCGCAGCATCTTCTGCTCGAGTTCAGTGGCCGGGACTTGGCCAACCTGACTTGGGCGTTTGCTTTAGCCCATACCGAGCGATTGCTAGACTCGGACGGGCATGGGTCCAAACAAGCTGTGTATGCATCCCTTGCTGTGAGAGCCACGACCGCCCCGAATCTTACAGCGCAAAGCCTCTCTAACCTGGCCTGGGCTTGTGCTACCTTATCTGCATCGGGTGAAGATGGGCAGGTGTGCCGCACGCTGTGGTGCAGAACGATGTCTATGCAAAATCAGCTGCAGCTTCGTGACACCGCTAGCATAGCCTGGGCATTCGTGATGCTTGCATGCGAAAGTGCCCATCTTAACACCCTGATGGAACGTGCTGGTGCCTTGCTTGCTGCTTTCTTGCATTCGCGGTCACATGAGAGTGTGGGACATGACGAGCGCGCACAGGACGCGTCGTCAATGTTGACCCTGCTTTGGGTGGGGCAGTTTGCGAACACGCTAGGCTTGAAGGTTTCCCAAAGCTCTGAGCTCTTCGGTTTGGCAAGGGGGTGTCTACAGGCAATTGGCCGCAAGTTTGACCAGGGCAATCAATGTGTCTCGGCCAGTCCCGCGGCGTTATCACCTTTGTTTGCGCCCAGCCCGCTGTGCTCTGGCAGAAATTGGATCACCGATGCAGAGCCTTTGATTCTGCATGAGTCGTCAAGCGTGCTTGCTGTTTACAAGCCGCATGGGTGGGAGGTGGACCAATCCGGCAGCTCTACAGGAGTCAGGAAGCTGTCCACGTACTTGAGTTCGCAGGTTCCCGTACGACGCTGCCCTATTCTGAAGGACAGCACGCACTTGCACGGGTTTCTGCACAGGCTAGACGTACCGAGCTCAGGCCTAATCCTCTTGGCCAAAACCTACGAAGCTTTCTACCATCTCATGGTCCAGTTGCACTTGGGCGAAATAGCACGGGACTACATCGTGCTTTGTCATGGTTGGGTTGCGCCTTCCACTCACGAAATCGCGGCTCGAGTTCTGTGGTCGGACTCAGCAGGCAGCAGCTCTCCCAGCAGAGCGCTCTCAAGCGAGTTGTCTGGTGGAAAGCCGTCAGTCACACAGACCAAAGTGTTGGCCCACTTGGTGCTGCGAAACCAGCAACCACACAGCTTAGTGGCCATTCGTATACAAACTGGCAGGCGGCACCAAATCAGAGCTCACCTAGCCCATATCGGTCATCCTGTTGTTTGTGACCCGAAGTACGACCGGGTCTCACAAAATGTGCCTCGTTCTGTGCAGACCACAATCGCTCAAGGCGAATGTGACACACCAAACTTGGAAACAGGGAGCGGAGGCGGGCTGGGTTTAGATGACTTTGATTGTGCAAAAGCAAGTGGGTCAGACAAAGTCTGGTGCCCACGTAATTTTCTTCACCGATATAGGCTGGAGTTCGCAGATGCATGTGGTATCAACGTGGTTCAAGTCCCGCTGCCAGAGGACCTGCAACAGGCACTGCAGCACCTCTCTGCCCGACCGGGCCTGCATTGGCAAATGTCCCATAGGCAGTTACGAGGCTGGCAGACAAGCGAAGCTTTGGAAGACTGGGCCAAACTGCTGCCACTACCAGCTCACTCCGACGGGATGGAAAACTGGAGTTGGAGCGGCTTCATATGCCTTGTCTTCAACCAGAAGACAATTCCACTACTGACTCCCCAAATCCCGAACCCCCCAATCTGCTCTGAGAGTCTTAAGGCCTTCAGGGCTGTTGGGTTATGATGAGAAGTAATTATAAGTCTATCGAAAAGTCAAGATAGAACAGTTGCAGCCTAAAGTAGAGACCGCGCTGCCATGTTGCGATACTACCTGGCAGGCTGCACAGACCTTGTGCAACGTGAGCAGTCGGCTAGAGTTGTTTTTCCCTGGCCGCACAGGAAAGAATGGTTGTTGAGACGGACGCGCCATACCTGCCAATCAAAGGCCCAGCTCCATACAAAATTGAGGAGCTGTACTACTGCAGCATGGCGTGCCTTCTTGCAAATCAAGACTGGGCTCATGTTGTTAGTGCGAGGCCACTGGTTAAGTCACCCTGGCCTCGTGCCGGAAGTGATAGCCAAAGTCGCTGAGCTGAAAGGCCTCATCTGATCTCAGCCGTCTGCCACACGGCTTGATATATATATATATATTTATATATATTGCGCTGCCATGAATGCTTGATGGGCAGGTATGGAGCTTCATCATGTTGCAAGGGTACTCCGTCAGAATGCCTACGTTTTGTACGGCATCTGACCGTGGTGTTTTCGCAAGCCTTCAAGAGAGGTCGAAAGCAAAAGATGCCGCTGGTAGGGTATGATAGGGCATGATAGGGCACCCATCGGCAACCTGGATATTCCTGGCACGCATGCGCATTCGAGAGAGCCCAGCTCAATTTTGGGCCTTTTGTTGGTGGCGGGTTTCTCCACCGCAGCCGCCGTGCTTAACAGTACTGCCACGGCCGAGCTACACATGCTACAGCGTCCACAGAATTGACTTTGCAAGCTTGCAAGTTGGAGTTCTTAATTGTGAAGGTGTTGTTCCACACCATGCGGCCAACAGGGCATGCTTGGCAATGGTGTTGCTGCGGGGCCTTCGTCTCTTGCATTTGCAGCATGGTATCGTGAAGGGTCCTATTGTCAAAGTGGCCCCATAATCGTCGCGGTGCATGACATGAACTGGCAGAGGCTTGAGCCATCTTGGAGGTTAAGTCATAGGTCGATCTAAGGATCCGCTTCTTCGCTGACTCAGGCATCCACCAGGATGCTTTCACCGGCACTCCCCAGCCTTCAGAACTCCGAGAAATCCAAAACAGCAGCTCGACACACCCATGATGTTGGGTATTCCAAGTGGGAGAAGTTCGACGCGGATGCTGCGCTGGCCGATTTGGACCGTCCGTGGCCGAAGGCAGAGAAGGCAGACATCGCAAAGCTTCCAAAGTCGCTGCCAATTGATCGCAGCTTAGAGCCCAGTGAGTTGCTCGACGCAGCAATTGCACGGCTTCAAGAGCCGCCAGAAACCCAAAGGCAGCCAGAGTCAGAGGAGTCAGAGTCCAAGGAAGAGCGCAGAGAAACTCTCAGTGGCACAAATGGTTCAGGCACTGAGTGTGTCGAAGTGAAGCCAGTTGACGTTGATGCCGCATCAACCACTGCTTACAAGCTTGCTGCTGAATATGAAAAGTGGCAGGGGTTTGACGAAGATCTGGAAGAGCTGGATGATGATGATGGTACCGACTACTGTATGGATTCGTCTGGTCTTGACTTGAATGCACTGACAGGGCCAGAGGAAGAAGTGAACCAAATCCGAGCACATTGGCGCAGAGAGGCCAGGAAAATGGCGCGGACCAAGCCCTGTAAGCAACGCGAGCATTGTGAACAATCCTCCCGTGTCGCTTCCCTACGCGAGGTCCAATCGGGTCCTGTGAAGGAGCGCCCGTCTGTTTGTCAGCCATCCTCCAATGCCATGGAGCAGAGCTATGATAAGTGGAAAAGCTTTGACGCAGATGCCGCCCTCTTGCAGCTTGACAACGAGGAGACCACAGAAGAAGGAAAGACGATGCGACTCAATTCCGACCAGGGCTCTGCGTTCTTAACAACAGAAGGTTACACGAAGGATCGTGAAGAGTATGATTTAGATGAAGATATCCAGCGAAACATGGGGAACTTAAAGCAGATCATCGCTCAGAATTTGAAGGATGCATCGGCTCTGAAAGTGGAGGGGAACGAGATGCTTCGAGCAGGCCACGCCAGGGAAGCCAGTGCCAAGTACTTGCAAGGAATCTCCACTCTGCAGCTTGCCAGCTCTGCTTCCGTGCTGATGACGACTTCACTGGCCGACAAGCAGTACCTCGCTCGCCCAAACAGATCCTCTTTTCGTGTTTGAGTGGAGGGATGTCCAGTTTCGTGGTTCACGCGCGATTGCTGGAGCTTGTCGAAATGTTTCTTTTCGGACCTTGCGGCTCTCAACGTCCTTCTTGCAAGGTGGGAGGAAAAAGGGGGGGACCTATGATGCGGTTCTGGCTGCAGCCACAAGTCTGCCTCAAAGACAGCCTGGATTGAGGCAGAGTTGTGGTTGGGGAGCACGAAGATGGCCCCAGCAGGGACCCATGGTGCGGCTCTGGCTCCAGCCGCAAGTCTGGGGGAGACTTGTGGTTGGCTTGCCCCCGCTTGCCCCACTCCCCGACGTTCCCCATTTCCGCCTTTTCCCACCACTTCCCCCACCTCCAGGACGGAGGGGGATGGGGGGAGAGGAAATCTGCAGTGGGGCAAGTGGGGCTGTGAGGCAATTGGGGCCATATCACTTCGCGGTCGCCGTGGGCGCCCGCAATGCTTCGTTGGTATTGATAGCTGAAAAGGCGTGAACAGGTACGCAGTCTTTTTCAGAACTTCCATTGTGCGCGTGAGTCTTGCGCAGCAGACAACGCATAGTGCTGTTTAGGAAGAGTCGTTGATTTTCGGATTCCAGTCTGTCATGCGCAAGTGTCGTAGGCATCGCACACACACTGGCCAAGCGGCACAAGGGATGCAAAAAGGGTGTTCTCAGCATCGTCGCTAAAGGCCCGATGAACCCCGAACATCGTCGGTGGGGCGCTGGGCTGGCAAAGAGGAACAAGGGGAAAAACAGAACCGGAAAATATGCCGTCGGAATTCAAAGCTTCAACGCAGCGGCTGTGACTAGCGTGTCCTGAGCTGTGTAGTCGGTGTTAGGTCTCGGCTTCGGGCAGATCTTCATCGCAACTTGGCGGCTGCTCAGATTCAGCTTGGTGACTTCGCCGATGCGGTGGCCAGTGCTGATGAAGCTTTGCAAGTTGCCTGTCAGCACGCGGCATCTTCCTTCTTGTAAGGAAATGCAGTAGGCTCTGACCCCCCTGCGAGAGAAAGGTCACCGCCCAGCAACATGCACTCGGCAGAGGTAAGTCCGACACGAGTCAAGCCCAAAGTACAAAGTCCAATGAAACATGGATGTGGAACATCATGGGCATCTTGAAGCTGCTAGGTAGAGTAAGTAGACCTGCACAGCTTGGCGGAGCCAGGCAGATGGTCAAAGGTTTAGGTGAAAGGGAGCCAGAGTGAACCGTGTCTTGTGTCTTCGAGGTTGATGGCAGTGATGGAAAGGCCCGGTACAGACGCGCTGTGGCTTTGCTCCGACTGCAACGCTTTGACGAAGCGGCCGAGGAGGCATCCATGACATACATTCGTGTTGTAACGGCTTTCCAACTGATTGCGGGTTGCCTTTCGGCCAGGTCGGGAAGCTTGAGTCTGCTGCCTGCACCCGCATCTTGGAGGCAAGAAGCCTGCCCACCTGCCCCTGCCCCCCTACCTTCTGCAAAGTCTGTGAAAAATCTGTGAGACATCTGTGGCAGTTTTCCGGCCACACAGATTTGCACACATCTTCTGAGATTCTCTGAGCTCCAATTCTCAAATATTTCTCAGTTTATTCGCAGTTCCAACTCCCAACTATTTCTCAGATTCCCTACGGAAATAAATATTGCATAAGACCCAGACTTTACCACCCACCCGCCCTTGCAAACCTAGTCGCGGTTTCGACCCTCTTGTGGCCAGCCAGCGGAGCGGAGAAGTCTTGTTTCCTTTCTGAACCAGAATCTTGAGAAGCACAGGGCCTCTGCCAGGGGCCGTCCGTTTTGTCCTTGTTTCTCAATTTCTCAAAAGAAGACGAACGAGTTTATTGCCGAGTATGAGCGTATGATCCAACTGGTCCAAGTCCAGATGATTCAGCCCGGGCTGTGCCCACCGTGCTGCTTCCCAAACTGGGACGCAATCCTGCTTCGACTGTCCCGAGAACCGTTGGGTGTATACTTACCTCGCTTCCTCGGTGTCTATACTTGGACCACAACCAGTTAAATAGGTGAAGGAGATGTCAGCCGGAATGCTTTTAATGTATTATCACTATGGTGTGGTCTTGTGCTTGTGGTGATTGTACTGCACAGTGCTGTGTGCTGAGTTGTATTGCGTTGTAATTTACTCATTGTGTTGTTTATGTGTCCTGCGGCTTGTATTGTGCATGGTATGGTCCAAATTCTTCCCCAGACATGCGCACGCTGCGTGTGCTATGGGCCTCCATGACGAGTGCTTATTGCACTTGGAGTAGTTGATGGGTAGCACTCCGCACCCACGGTGCCCGGCCATGTTCCCTTGTACCCGAGGCTTCAAGGGTCCTACAAGGCTTGAAAATGGCTCATGACTCATGACTTGACAGTTTGACCCATGCGCTGATAGCGGTTATCTGACGTGCTGATGCCGATTTGCAGCGTAGGGCAGGTCTTCGTTCTACGGTCGGAATTTCTGGTGCTGTGCAGGTGTCTGCAATTTACATGCGAGACGGGCTTTCCACAGTCCACATTCCACATTCTCTGCTTCTGGATGTGAGGGTGACTTGAGAGTAGAGAAGAGGCATTTAGGCTAAGGGCCTTCTGGTAGCGCTCGTGGGGCATTTTTGTGAGCATTTAAGGCATGAAGGCCGGCCTCCATTCTAGCATGTGTGAAATATATGGGGCTAAATTCGGTTGAAGCAGCAGCCCTTGAATCAGCATGACATTTGCATGCCTGGGTTCTAAGGCGACGATGCAGCAGTGAGAAGATTGCGAGACGAGATCGCAGCATCCACTTCCAAGCAATAGGGCGACATCGGAAAAATGTGTGATCTTGCTCAACGCAGACGAATGCCTCCAAGCATTCAGCAGTATGATCAGGGCATATGGCGTCGAGTGCTGACTATGCGGTTGGGCGGCTTGTCGCTTCTCTGTCCCGGCTCATTCAATCAGATTCCTCTCATGGCAAATATTTTGGAAGGCGCCGCAATGTGTTGCACGTGATGGAGATGTTCGGGTCAGATGCCTTTCTTACGTCCCCTTCAGGCCCTGTCCGGCCCTGCATGCTCTGCCCCACTCCGAACTTCTACCAGAGACTGTCCCACAGCACATTCAGCACCTGCTAGCAGCCAAAGACGCCATGCTGTGCTGGATATTCGCGACAGTTCTATGGCACGCTCCATCGTTTGCGGCAGGCTGGGTCATCAGAGTTTGATTCAGACTGAGTCTTGCCATGGATGTGTTGGGTGAGTGGGTTCCTCTCGCAGGCAAAAAATGCGATTGTAGCAAATCTGGGCTGAAGTGCTTTTATGATGAGACCTGCCCTGGACTTGGATGCGGAGCTGAAGGAAAGACGAACTGCCGATTCTGTGGTTCGGGCGAGTTTGCAGACTGCCCAGCTCCACAGACATCGGAGCCGAAGGAAGATAAGGCTCCTCATGAAGCTCCTCCGAAGAAGGAGAAGAAGGAGAAGGCCAACAAGCCATCGACCGACACTCCAAGCTTGATTCTGGGGGACCACAAGACCAAGCTGCCCCATGCGGGCCCAGTCCTCAGATGGCAACGGAATGCAACGGACCTAAGACCCAAGATGGAAGGAAGAGCAGGGCTGATGCTCAGAGGGTTTTGGTTGGGAGAAGCGTCGTATCCCGTAGCCAAGTAAGTTGACGACTCCTACAGACAGACGTGGTCCGAGGCCATAGCAGTCACAGCATGAAGTGCCCCTGCGAATCCTCACAGACACAGCGGTGTTTCTACGATCCTTCTTGTCCCGGACTCGGTTGCGGTGCCCTTGGCCATGTCCACTGTCGGAGCCTCAGTCGGCTGAAGAGGTTAGAGGACTGGAGGAGGAAGAGACTTTGGGTTGTCCTCCACTTGTCTCTCTCGCTTGTCCTCCACTCACAACTTGTGTCCTCAAGGTCGGTTCTGCGGCGGGCACTTCAACGAGTGCCCTTCTGCACATGAACTGGCGATTCTCGCAGCTCTTGCAACCTCAAAGCCGCCTGCAAACGCCGATACGCATCCGCCCCCTGCAGCAGCTGTGGCCACCCAGCCCCAATCCATAGCGCTGAAGGAATCCCCGACCCTGCTTGACAAGCCAATGTCCTTCGACGTGTACCGATGCATGGCAGCAGCTGCAGTTGACACCCATCCAATGGAGGATGACGACATTGCTGATCTGGCTGGTGCGATCAAGTACGTGCATACCGAGATTTTGACGGAGCATTTGCAGAGCCCGATCAGAACAAGTCGCAAGTATCATGTTGATGCGATCACGGCTCACCGATTCAGGATCAAGAACCCGAGCACAATTCTGCACAGGTCAGATGCCTTGCAGGGTGAGTTTGGTGCTTTCGTGACCTACGACTGGGGGAAGGCAACAAATCCAGCTCAGCTGCCAATGATCGCGGACAAGGCACGTGAAGGAAAGTCACCCTGAATACTCCCTAAAGGGATGACGAAGTGTAGGGATGGACACGGAGAGGGAGAGAGAGAGGAGATGTGATAATATGGGGGCAACATAATAAGGGGCCACTGAACCTTCACGCCGGAACGAGAAAGGGATGTGCAACTGGATGCAGCGTCTTACCACTGAATTGTCCTAAAATGGGGCGCGCGCTGCGCAGGGGGGTTCGTCCAGGGTGTGTCGGATAGGCAAGACTCCCCAGAAGCAGCTTGTTGTGCGGTAGGTGAAAATCCTGCAAAACGATTGTGGGTGTGCTAATTCTAAAACATGAAAGGCCTAAACAATAAGTTTTGACGCCAACTCCAGATAAGAATGTGCCCGAGCGGGGACTTGACATTGGTGCTAGACACAGCTCGCAGAGAGCTACCGTTTCTCATCGCAGCCTTGTTTTGCTTTAACCCACCGTAGGCCGTAGGCTGCCAAGTTGTTGGCATGACAATCACTGCGGAAGCTCAGGGCAACTTCGTCGGCATTGCACCGTGCACAGCGGCTCGGCATCCAGCCCAAGTGCAACCATTGGTGCTTGTGCTCCCTCCATCCCGACAAAACCAAGAACTTGCATTGTGATGTGCGCTTCCCGCGGCACATGCCCTACTCCTGGCTGTCTCTCGGCACCTTGTCTGCTACGTGTTTTCAGTAATGTCCAGCAGCATATCACCTTGACATCGTAAGTTTACAGGCAACTGGTGTCCCAATCTCACCTGGGACAAGTTCCTGGTCTGCAACTTTCCATTTGCAATGGAGTGACATACCTGAAAACTATCGTTCGTGCGCTCGCATAAGGAAGGGCTCGAAGAAAGAGCCAAATCCAAGCTGCTTAAAATCGACTGCGGACAAGACCATCATCAAAGGCAATTGCACCGGTTTCTTTCTTGACTTGCTGTTTGTGACTTCGGGCAGGTGGGCTTTGTCCGAACGGCTTCACGGCGCAGAGCACAAACCCAGGCAGCCACTGCAACGCAGCGGTGCACGCGGAAGAGCGCGGAGCACGAGTAGATCAAAGCATGCTAGGAGATGCGAGGCATTGCGAAGCTTAGGAGGACAAAGAGGAGCAGCCGGAGCAGCCACTTTGCAGTCGACCTTGCCAGGCTCCGATCCATCGGGGGAGCAAGAATGCGTGTACACCTATGGCAAGGCAAAGGTGGTGAAATGGGATGACATTGCATCTTGGCTTCGCCTAGTTTCGTGCGACTTACTTGTTTGGATGAATCAGCTTCTGTGAGCTTCGCGTGGCAGAGGTCGGAATTACTCGGGAGGACTGCGGCAAGCGTAAATGCAAAGATTGGCTCGATTTTCGAATGAACTGCACGAACAGCGACTCACCCATACTTATGCACGGTGGTGTTAGTGCTAGGCTTCATTGCTCCCAAGGCCAGTACAAACGGCAGTTTACGCTGGACGGCAAGACAAAAACTGTGGACTATTGCGGCTAGGCCCAGAAATTTAACCGTCGAGCGTTCGTAGTGCCGAAAGATTGAGCACGGCCCTTCCTAGGCATTGAGTTCGACATTCATCCTGCCTGTGAAGCGAACTGCGAGGTCCAGTCGAAATGAGCAAGCAGGAGTAACTCTGAGTTGGATCGTCGGGGTGTGTTGGTCCGCTATCAGGTCGACAAGTGCAAGGACTTCTTGGCAAGTGGAAAGGAGACATACCTCGGAGCCCAGCCAACAAAAAGTGCACACCCAAATTACGGGATTATATATGGGACTGTGGCTCTGCGTGTATGGCCTGCAGTAGTTTGATGCTGTCGCTAAGTCATCTCGACGTCATTGACCTTAACAATCAGTTCAAAGTCCGAGGACTGGCCTTCTGGCACGGTCGTTGTGATCCAAGAGCAAATGAGAGACGCATCGAGATGGCTTGAGCCTTGGGCTCCGGAGTGATCCGCAGCGGCTCAAGCTTTTGCAACCTCTGCAGGTTTTTTGTTTGCCAAGGTTGCCTATGCCCTCGGCATTCCCGGTGCTTTGAAGAGCCACGAACTGGTCGATACCGAAACGCTCGAAAGACCGTGCCCTCTTTCGAATCTTGACGATGTTCATGACAGTTTGATGAGTCAGTCACTCATGCCTTGTTCTGCATGGCTGATGTTGGAGTCGCTAACATCAATGGACGGCGCGTGCTGCTCGCAGCAGCCTGGCTGGCGGGCATGAGAACAAGTTCGCCCGCGGTACTACTTATGAAGCTTGTGGCTCGCGAACACTGAAGATCTTGCCATGCTTTATGCTTTGACGCATAGGCCTGGTTCCTCATGGCTCTGCTTCGTTCCCCACCCGGTGTGGGGGGATGCTAGGTGTTAAGTCAACCCCTCCCGTGCTAATCTGGACTGCCAACCCCAGAAAATCCTGGAGTGCCTATGCCAGAAAAGTCCGTGAAGAGTCCCGCGACAAAGCCTGCAGCGAAGTATCTTGAATTGCTTGTCCGAAAACGCAAGGATGGCTTTTACATTAGCTGCAGGGTGGGGACGACGGACTTTCTCGCAGCTTCTGACGTGCAGTCACTTGCAAAGGAAAGGAACCAGCTGGACATGTCAACCGGTTGATGGTCATGGACCATACTGCCCCGTGCTTGGGGCAGAGCACGCACGGCTGGTGTACTGCGAACCTGAGTGGAGTGTGAGTACTGTCCTCTCGAGGCACACGGAGCTACAATGGAGCCTGTGACCAGTGCTTCATTCCAGGCAAGAAGTCCTTGGCTGATTCTGTGAAAGCCAAAAAGACGTGCTGAGAGGCGTGGTGAATGGAGTGTCCCTCAAGCCGTGGTGCCCGCTGGATATCCTGAGTACACCCACATACACGGAACCTGGATTAAAGATTCCAAGCTGACTCCATGCTTTGGTGACCTATATTTGCTCCCCTGTGCAACCATGCCAAATCTGCCCAGGACATGCCGAAGAATCTTGGCTAGTCGTGCAAGTCGGTTACTTTTGTGTTACTTTTGTGTTACAGGGAAGATCTTGCTGCACGTGTGCGCGAAGGCCTCATTGCAAGAGCCGCGCTGCGTCAGATGGCTGCTGTTTGTACACCAACACCTGCATGAAGCTCAGGTTCTCCTGAACTTAGAGAAATGAATGCAGCAAATGTTCCGTGCATCAAGTCATGTGGCACGTTGCTTTGCAGCACCAGGCGAGGGAACATCCGATCCCTCCACGGCTGCCTTGACTGATGATGGCCTGGCCTTGGTGGCTTCAAGGCCTGGACCTCAGTCCTTCGAAGGCTTCGTTCCCTCCCTTTTACAAGCTGGTCGCATGGATGAACTTGAACACTGAAGGAGAAGCACGCTCGACATGGAGCAGTTTTTGAGACGCGTCTTACTCGGCACTCGCTGCGGTTCTTAGCAACATCTCCTGGACCTGATATACCGTGCGAGGTTGTGCTTAAGTTTTTGAGCCGTCCAAGGTGCTGCATCCAAGGAGCATCGCTTCTCCAGCTTGGACGTGGCAAGCGTGAATTTGCACCTTGTCTCAAGGCTTTGGCAGACATCAGCACCGTGCAAAGCATGGCCCAGCACCTTCATTGCCTAGTAGCACACGAGCGGGCCCTAGCTCAGGCTAGCACCACAGCAGTTCCTAGTACTACACATTCTCTGCATTCTGGTCCGAAGGGCCATGCACTCGTGCAAGGCGGCAGCGTCGTGTATTGTGAGCTGATATGATTACGCCTAGCAGTTCCATCAAGCGCATGTAGCCCCCCGAGACCGTATCCGGTGATCTGGTCAGGCTACGCAAGCGTAAGAGTGGGCATGGGATGGCCCAACATCCGTCAGGGTTTTTGCAGGATGAGCCCTCAGCTCAAGACACGGTGGGATGCCAGGCCATGAGCTAGAGATGTGATGAGCTTAACACCTGGGTTGAACAAGTTCGTTTATCGCCGGAAACCGCAGATGGTTCACCTTTTGCTCATTGGATCAACTCCCTCTTGCTAAAGGAAATGGGCCGCCTACTTTGCTTGGAGCACAGCCCCCACAGACAGGAAGCTGGCTCAGGCCAGGGGAAGAGCATGTTACAAGACACCGAATGCGAAACATGTATCGTGCACGAAGGCTTTGGATGAATTGGAGATGTTCCTCTCATCCAAGACGGCGGTGATCACCCAGTATGTCGGGCTTAGGGTACTGGCATCAATGGGGGCCTGCGCTCCGAGTGCATGTAGCCGTGGCGGGCCCAAACCATGCAGGCGACAACTACGACTACCACACTACCCAAAGTGCACGTCGGGCCTGCAAAAGTGCCGTCTTCACTGGAGTGTGCAGAGCGCGAGGCTCTACGCTGCAAGCAGTGACACGCAGTTCCTGTTCCATCATGATGTTCCCATGCAACATCTAGCTGTTCTAGAGCTCAAACATGCTCGAGCCAGTAAACCTCGGCGCGAGAGTCTATTGCCCAGCCCGCAGACAAGCAGGTCTCCTTCATGCCGCTTGACATGCCTGACGTTCCTATGACACTGTCAACTTTGGCAGAGTGCCAGAAGAAGTGTTCCGAGCAAAAGGGCTGCGGCTTGGACTGTCAAAGGTATGCCTGATTGTCTGGTTGCTCCTGATACTTGGCGTCCAAGGTTTTCATTTCTCCTTCTTGGCGGCTACTGGCTTGAAGCAAGGCAGCTGCCACTTGGCCGGCTTTTCCGCGCTTGCGGAGGCATCATGGATGCAAGATGCAACATGTTGCTCATTGCCACGGTCCTGAAGCTCCTGGTTCTAGCAGCGGGCGCTGCCAAGCAGCTAAGCCCAGACAGGTCTACAGCCCGTCGTGGATTTCAGGACCTCCAAAATGCTGGAATGACTTAGAGGCCGACTGTCGAGCTGTGGACATTGTAGACTAGCTAGCATTTGCACCCGGGCTTCACTGGCTGAGGAGAAGAGTTTGATGATTGACAAAGGCCACAATACATACGAATCTTGCCTGCGCATATGTGTTGCGCGTGTGCATGTTGCGTGCAGCGGCCCGGCAAATTTTCAGGCGCGGTCAAAAAAGGTTCAAAATGAGATCCAAGGTGCCGGTTGACTTTGCTTGCATGTCCTGGGGCAGCTCTTTCCCTCCTACGGATGGCCCACTCATCTCTTTGCCCCCCCAGGACGGAGCATTTCGCTGAGGTAACGTTTGGGTTCGTCGGTCGTGCCATGTCGGGCCGTCTGGGCTAGGCTGCAGCAGGGCAACCGCATAGTGACAGCATGATGATGACGAATGAGGTATGTGACGGCGAACATTGCCCACTATTCACGATGACCTTGCTGTGTTACCACAAGCCTCGCAAACTCGCAGGTTTTCGGGTGCTCGGGGTATTTCATTTTCTAAGCCTGGAGCAGCAGAGAAAAAGTGACTGTCAAAATGCTTTTTGTGATTCAGGACTTTCCGAAGGAGGAAGATGCTGTTCTGTGGCATGGCTGTACCGACTGACTTAGCCAATAACCTTGTAAGTGCATGATCAAGCGAGCACGAGCAGTGCACCCCCTGGCGAGGGAATGCCAAAAGCGCTGCCGCAAGAAGAAGAACTGCGAGCATTTTACAGCCCCTCTGAGATGGTTTAAGACGACGCTGAAGCTGGTAGGCGTGTTTCCGATGTGTTGTGTTTCTTGATCTGTGTGGGATTGTTCGTCAGTCTGGTTTCTTGAGATTCTGGCTTCCTAGCCTGTCGGCTTGCTTGCTTAATCATGGCCGTTTGGCGATTTTGCGAGGAAAGCACAACGTCCAGTCGTTTTTGGCCTTGTGGCTTCTTTGCTGTCGTGAAAGCTCGAAGCGGCAACACAAAGCTGCCAAAGCTCTGCATTGGGGTCGGCCGCAGATTCGGAAATCGAAAGCTGACAACAAACTCGGAAACTAGGAAACGTGACTCATTCGGCAAGCTACAAAATGAAGGTTCGGAAGCCGCGTGTTGTGAAACTGGACACCGCAGATTCGGAAGCACATGAAAGCACGGATGTGAGCAACTGTAAGAACTGGATTTGGACGGCGGCTTTGGCTCCCTTGGCTCCCTCTCGCCCCCATGCGTCCCCAATCTCCCCTTCACAAACTGAGTAGTGGAGTTTCTTACACTAAAGGGGAACATGATGGAACTCGCAGTAGCCTTGGCCGACCAGATGGGCCGCGAATCTGCGTTTCGAAGATTAGCAGTGCGTGTTAAGCAAGCGGCCGGCCGCAACAGGGGCAAGTCTGTCTCGGCTTTTGGGCCTTTTTCCAAAAAGCAAGCCTTGTTAAGGTGTCTTTCCCTCTTCGAACTTGTGCTCTTGCCGGTCCTGGAGCCATGGTTGTGGATGGCATTGCTGGGGCAATTTCCGGACCACCCAAGCGCCTTGGGAATGTGGGGAGATCGTGGGCATTTGTCTATCTGTTTTTTTTTTGCTCTTTCGGTGTGTTTATATTGTATCGTGTGGCGATCTACACTGATTTGCTTCTGTTGAGGTGCGACGAGAAAGCCATGCAGCACCTCAACTTTTAAGTGGGCTCACCGCTGCGCCTGCAAGCAATTACCGACATGGGCAACAAACAGTGCATTAGATGCAGTCAGGTCATACTACTGGGAGGTTCTGCCGAACGAGGCCCAGCTCCCCTGGAGATGGGCCCCACCACTAAGTGCGCCACTCTGCTGAAAGCGCTGCTAAGCTACCAAGCTTACTAAGCGCAGCGGCCCCTTGGTCACAAGACGGCGTGCTGGAGACTTGCATGTGATTCGATGTGGCTTATTCTGCAAGCGCACGCAAGGATGATGATCTCGGGTGTTCTGCTGGCGGCCGGTGTTGCTTTCTTTGTGCCAAATCCTCGGCATTCCATTCCCATGGCATTGGAACGACCGTATCTCGGCCCGCGAAGGTTTCGACGTCGACAACCTCAACGTACGGTGCGCGGCGTGCAAAGAGCCCTTGTTCCGGAGGATGATCGACTTGAATCATGGTGGCAGGAATCCGAGGACAGGCCGCAGACGTAGAGTGATTCGTTTCGTAGACCTGATTAAGATTGGGAAGGACGTTGAGATGACAGCGCTCGAGTGAAGCGTCCCGATGCTGGGCCAAGATGTCGAGGAGCGAAATCCAGGCTTTCAAACAACCAAGTCTCACACACGACTTTTCCACATGCCATGCAAGAGGTTGCCGATGCGGCCCTTGCATGTCGCTTGAAATGCTTTGAAAGTGCCAGCTTTCGGATATCCAAGTCGACTCGGACCTGGCACATGCCAGTCCTTAATTTGTAGGCCTCGCACGCGTCAGGAAGATTGCTGAACCAGAAAACTGGATGTGTACAGTGCCTGGCAAGGGCCTATAGGACGTGTGACTTCCCGTGATGCATGGAAAGAGGGGCTTCGCAGCATTCGCAGCCTTCACCACTGCCTTCGTTCTGGCTGTTCACGCTAAATGCCGCTGAATATCTGCCATTGCTTGCACCTTGGCGCTTGTGGCCCACCAGTTGTGAGTCATGATGAGTTCTAAGCCAAGATCGTATCTCTGGAGTTCAGCTTCAACAGCGGCATACTGCTGCAAGCATGGACGTGACGCGCCCGCTGTCCAACCATGCAAACTGACATTCTAAGATTACGCAGGGACGTTCGCTTCTGCATTCGTAGTCACTCCAAAATGGCACAAGCAGATGAAGATGACTGCAAACGGCACCATCAAAAGATGGCAGAGCTTAGCAACTTTCCGGAGTTGCCAGGATGGTGTTGAGCAAGATTTTGGTTGCAAAGGTCCAGGGGGTAGTATATGATATTTGATGCTGCGGTTGTTGGCATAGTGCGCTTGATTCACTTTGTCGAATGCCATCAGGTACCTGCCGGCGGAAGTCCGAGAAGGGTTTCTTGCAGATACTAAAGCTCGCCAGGAGTCTGTGCTCAAGCTCCTTTCATGCGACTCATCAGCAACTGGCAGTTATTACACGCTATTATGCCATTACATCTACTACTGTGTTGAGGGTTCACGTGTAGGTCCGATAAGTCCCCCGGAGCTGTGAGTGCTATAGTGAGTGCTGTTGAAGTGCAGGTGGCGCTGCACCACCTGACTCTGCAGAAGTGCTTCTTGGACTGAAATGCCTTAAGATCTTGGAGGAGTTGGAGGCCCCCACTTCGCTCGACTTCAAGCTCGCAGTCCTTCACTCGCTGTGGAAGTTAATCGTCGCCGGATCCCAGGCACGGCCAGGACGCTTGTTATACGGGTACTCCACCAGTGCAAAGATCCTCGAGGGCTTCGGGGTATGGCTGCGCTGTACAGCTGCAGAGCACATCCTTCCAATCTGGCGGGATGAGGTGCCCAACCATGAGGAAGCGGACCAGGTGGATGCTCTACGAAGAGAAGTGGACGTGCGGCTGCCTCTTCGCCTGATCTTCGAAGACGCTGTGTCAGACGTTGCAAGGGCTTTCCAGGTTTCTTTCTGTTTACCAGCTTTCAGGGGAACCTAGGCGTACATAGTTGTGGCGTGGGGTTGCATGCACATGTAGCCCAGGAAGTTCGGAAGAGCCCGCGGATCGATTGTTCCTCAAGCAATTCGAAGCGCAGGCACTACGTGCAACAGCTCGTAAATGCTTGCGCCACATTGGCCAACTTCCATGGCTGCATTCCAATCGACGATGCCGCTGTGCTGACAGCAGAGCTGGCCAAGGAGGTTGACAACTTGCATGTGTACTCCCTCGTGTATGCCAAGATGTTGGTATTCACTACACCAAGGGCCATGACACCGCAGATAATCCTAGATGGTAGAATCTGGTCATGGTGGTCGAGATTGCCAGAGGGCTTAATTCCAAAGTTTGACTTACTGTGGTTCCATCCCCTGAGCAGATACGCAGAACTCCATTGGGCAAACAAGGTCGAAGATGCCCTCAGCCAAACAGGCTCGGAGGGCAGGTCTGAGGAGTGCTTCAGCAAACTTCAAGAGCAGCTGCCGTACCTGATGAACAAAATCGCCCGGACGCTGTGCATCCCCTTCGGGTCTCCGGCTGCAAAAGCAGTCGATGGAAACAAAGGAGAGAGGGCTCCAGACCTGGACCGTTACCCAATCCCCGAGGAAGTTGATGCGGTATTTATGGGAAGCCAAACTGCCTGGAGGGAGGTGGCAATCTTTTTGATATACCTGCTGGAATCAGCTCCTCCTGAAGAGCCTTCCAATTGCAACATGTGGACGCTGTTGACGCTGCTTCTGCGAAGAATGCGGCCGTTCATCATGCCCGCAACTGCGCAGAAAGAATGGCTCTGGCATTGCACAACACTCATGCACAACCTGACATCGCAGTATTTCAAGCGGATATGTCGAGAACGTATGTTGGCGACGACTGCCCCAAAGGCCAAGCACTTGACAGCAGCAGCCGACCGGGCGTTCCTGAAGCTGCTCCTTCCACTTGTGCGTGATGTGTCGACAGTGCGCTCTGCACATGAGGTGGTCACGTCGCTGGACAACCTTTCGAGACTTGCAAAAATATCTGCCATGCAGCCAGACCTTGTTGCCTTTGATGCTTCTTCCTCCATCGACCCCTTCCGTGTGGACTTTCAGTCCATGGTCGTGCAGGCTACTGAGGTGTTGAACGATCCATCTATGTCTGGCAGGCATGCTACGCTGCTGCGGGTCTTCGTCTCTATCATGCCAGCTCTGACCTGTCAAATGCCGGCTGTTATTGGTGAGCTGCTTCCCCTCACGCTGCTGGGGATTGACCCCACCGACGTGTCAAAGACAATGTGTGCCCTCAGACTCCTGACATCAGTTTTTTCTCAGATGCCTTGCCTAGACATGAACGACTGGGAGCTCACAGACAAGCCTGCAGGCACATTCAGCAATGTCCAGTGGCCACTGCCGGCAGATGCTCAGGTGGAGAGTGGGGACCCTGACTACAGTTCAACAAGCATTGTATCGTCTATGTTGCCCTCCTTTGCAGTCGACTTTGTCCAGCGCGCCTGTGACTATGTCACCCGAATTCCCAAGCCACGAGGTGCCAAACCAGGCAAGATCTCAATGGAAGGTACATGCACCGGCTTGCTACATGGAGCCCTTTGCCTCGTGGCCTCGCAGACTGACAAAGAGACATACAAGCAGATGGTGGAAGAAGTGTCTCAATTTGTCAGCACCAACCTCTTACCCGACCAGGTGAAGCCTGCCGGGCAGGTCATCTTTGCTATCGCTCGCGCATGCCCGGAGATCGCCTTGTCCATGATGCTGCCATTGTTCTTCAAAAAGCTTCTTGCAAGCCGAACGACGGCAGTGCCTCTGCATGAAGTGGGGGTGTCAGAGAGCGAAGCCAAATGGTTCCTGTCACTGCTTAGCGCTTTGGTGCGCTCGGGCGGGTCACATTTGCTTGCGTACAAGCAGCAGCTGCAGACAATTATCAGATCTGCCCTGCTGGACGAGCGAGAGGCTGTGACCAAGCTTGGAATGAAGCTTCTCCGTCGGATTCTGTATGCGATCACTGCGGTTTATGTGCAGGTAGACTACAGGCTTTGTGATGCGAGTGTGTGGAAGGGGTTGATGGGCTGCCGACGAAGCAGCGCGGCGGTTGGTGGAGCTGCTCGCTCGTGTCTGCTCTGGTCAGGACTCAAAGGGCCTTGGTGGCTGGGAGAGACCGGCCGAGAGACCGCCTTGACATCGATTAGCTGGCACGTGCCCAGCGAAGAGGAAGTGGAGTGGGCACGAGGCTTAGTCTTTGCTTCACTGGACCAAGCCGGCAAACTCTTGAGCTCCATCATAGAGGTGCCAAGCCTAATCGACAGCTTGCCAGAAGGCGCAGGCTGGCTGGATGGCTTAGCTACTAGCTTGCCACCCAAGAAGAAGTTTGCCTATAGTATAATTCTGGCCACTCGCCTTATAAACCAGGTTCTGAGGGGTACTTCTGACCTGTGGCCAGATGAGCGTGGCAACGAGGAGCTTGAGTCCAGGCAGCTGCCCAAGAATTTAAAGGTTGCTGGGAACACCGCAGACACAATCTATGCATGGCTCTTTCCCGTGGTGTTGTCAGCATTCCGTGAACTTGCTGTTCAAGAACAGTATGGCGTTGCACAAGCTGGCAAGCTGGACCAAATTGATGTGTCCAGGGTGATGCGAAAGCTTCTCAAGTGTGTGGCGGAACTTAGCGGCGCATGGCGAGATGTCCACCCAAGCTGCTTGCGACTCTTCCCAAGCATGCGTCAGGTCGACCGGGATGCGCAGGCTCTGGCTTGGAATTCCACATCCATGGATCAGCTTCACCCTCACTCTAGGTGGCGAGATCTTCCCCGGGTGTGGTGGGTGGAGTGCATAGCTGAAACAATGGAGGGTCGTGTTCATGAGCGGCGGTCTGGCCTCCGATACACTGGACTCCGCAGGAAGTTGATAGAAGCAGTCGCCAAACAGATATTTTCCAGTGGATTTGAGCCGGTCCGAGATTTCTCACTTGCCATCGTCACAATGGCTATCCACCATCATCAGGGTGGCCGATGGCCTCTGGTGCGCGACGTTTTGCTGCCAGCATTAGCAAAGGAGACAAAGGCTGCTGCAGAGTGCTCCTCCCTCTCTGGCGAGGGTGCGGATAAGGAGCAGCAGCGCTTAAACGATTCCTTGTGCGGTCTTGCAACAGCCCTCGGTGGGCGCATCAGCGGCCTCATTAGCTCTGTATGGCGTCGTGGCAGCGGCCTCAGTACAATCTTGAGGGGAGTGTCGGCCGTAGCATCCGAGCCAGAACTGTCACAACTGTTGCGCCATTTGATGCACCTCCCTGTAGGTATCAAAATAGAAGCGCTCAGGTATTGACGATGCCGCAGTTGTCGGCCTCAGCCTTTGTGAGGCCATTTACGCAGCAACACGAGTGAACGCGACGGGAGGCTCGAGCCCGCCTGCTGACACCAAAGAGCAGAAGTGTGAAGTCAAGCCCAATACGGTCTCAAGGCTGATATCGGCACTGAGGCACTGGCTCGATTGTCGTGAGGCTCAGTGTTGGGCGGAGACTCGGCAACGTTCCAACACCCCTCTACTGCAAGACGACAATGCCGATGAAGCCGAAACCTCCGAAACTTCCACACCTTCAAAGCTTGCTCGCGGACTGTCCGCGGTGCGAACTGTGTCCAAGGCTTTGCAAGTATGCGAACGTGGAGATTGCCACTGGAGAGCACAGATCATGGCATCAACAATGAGCCTTGCCTTGCTGAACTCTTTGGGAGCACTTGGACTTCCACCTGGGTTGAGCACCGAAGAGACGGCAGAAGTGAAAATGATCTGGTTGCAGTGGGGTCGTTGGCTCGTGAAGTGCATGGACCCAAAAGGTCAGCCAGGATTACATGCGCTGGCCATTCACGGTCTTCAGCTCATGCTGAAGCAGTCTCCCCTCAGCCAGTCGGAGTTAGCACAGTTGAGAATTCAAGATGCGGCCTTCTTCCAAAGTCTTCTGAAAGTTCTACCGCCCTTGAACCATGAGGAACTCATGGTGACGGCGGATGACCAGGTGGGACAGAAGAGTGAGCCAACCAGAGGACCAGTGAACGTAATGGTCCACCATGGCTATTTTGACGCTTGGCCAAGAATCTGGCTACGAAGATCCTCCAACTCCTTCTCGCTTCAAAACGCTTTGTTCTGGCAGAGCTACGCCAAGATCCTCATGTCGGAGCTGAGTCGTGAAGATTTCGCGGAGCTGCTGCAGAAAGGCGCTGAGGAGCTGGCATCTCAGCCAGTGGCAGAAGCTGAGTACCATGCAGCCTTCGCAGAGTTTGCGGCCGGTGTGCTGCGAGCCGTGCGGAAGCCTGAGACGCTGGAGCTCCGCAAAGTCTTGTGGAATCAGCTACGGCCCTTGTTTCTGTCAGCCTTGCAACAATCTTCGGAGGAGCGGCTTGGGACCTGGTGCGATGCAGTTCGGTATATTGCGACAGGCTATAGTCGACCTGACCTCTCTCGCGTCTTTGCACCAAAGAAGTCGCTTCAGGAGCCAGAGCGGCTTTGTGCCACCTTGCAGTACCTAACCCCTCTCTTTAACTTCGTTGTGGGGGGTGAAGGTGAGCTTGAGTTTGATGCGCTGAGTTGCACATTGCCGCCCATCCGGCCACGCGCTTGCAGTAACATTCTGTTGGTGTTGCATTGATTCTTCAAACCACTTTTGTTTGTAAGCAGATGCAAAATTCATGGAAACGCGGGTCGGTAAATAGGCCTCTCCATTAGGTGATGATTGATGCAGTAACCTAGCGTTATGCATTCGGAGCACTTCTGCTGAGCCACAGCCCTTCGACTAGGGGACTCCGAATTCGGCGACACCTGCAGAACGTTCTGCACTAGATGTATGTTCTCGGCGTTTCTCGGCGAATCATCCGCGCTTGAAACCTTCACAATCGCTCGCTCTTGAGAAGTTCATTCAGGCTTGATTGCGCTACGCCAATGTCTCTTGCAAGCGTGGCAACATGTCAGTCTGCCATGTTGAGATGGCATCGGCAAAAGGAATCAGAAGGAGTATCGCCGCGTATAGGGGCACAGCTAGCTGCAACAGCGCGTGCGTCACGCATGGGCTCATGAAGGTAGCGTGCTCTTGTACAAGAAGGGGGTTCGTACGTCAAAGCGCCACGTCTGACCAAATGCACTCAGGTTCGAGTACGATGAGAAGCTGTCCGATGATAAAGACAAGGGCTCCTCCTTCGACTCCTTCAAGCGCTTGCGGCTCTTGATGTCTTTGCTGATCGAGCCCTCTGCCACAAAGATCTTGGCTGAGAACCAAGACTTTTGCAGAAAGTTAGTCGAGACCTTAGAGCAGGGCTTGGGGCACCCCTACAAGCAGCTTCGTGAAGAAGTGGCGCGGGGCCTCTTCTTCATCGTGCAAGCTGGCAGCTCTCATGCCTCCCACCAGGAGACTCCACCAGCAGAGACGGCGGAGGAGAGTGGCCTTAGGTTGGTATCCATGCAGCTGGAGGCATGGTTTTGCGCTGAGGCGCAGAGGCTCACACCGATGCTGCAAGCTGACAACGCAGCGCACGCGACTGAAGACGAATCCGTGCGGCCCAAGCACGTCGTCGAGAGCTCGGGCTTGGTGTATGTCCTCTTGCACTCGTCCTTAGCAAGGTTTACATCGACTTGCCTTCGTGAGTCGGCTTCAGAGCTGCTGAGCTTCCTTATGGCAGCAGCGGCGCATGGCGACCTCGAGCTTCGAGCCATCGCCCCCCACGCCTTGTCATTGTGCTGTGCCGCGCATCCAAGCCCACCAGCGCCTGATCACAGCAAGCTGTGGAAAAAGCTGCCAATGGTAAAAGCCTTGAAGTCCTTAGTCACCGCTGGTACTCCTGACAAGGAGTTGGAGAAAGCTCTGGCTGCAGGCCTGAAGCCAGCGGTAATGGCAAACTTCTTTGTGCTTCTTACTGGCGGTGATGACGCACGCTCGCTGTATGCCGAGCTGCGTTCAGCTGCAGAGCGGGCGTTGGGCAACGGCAAACCTGAAATTCGAACAGCAGCACGTGGCGCTGTTGCAAGTTTCTTGACTGTAGAAGCAGAGCCAGAAATCCGCATGCGCCTCAAATCTCTCAAATCAATGGCAGGGGTTCCAGGCAAGCGCGACGACACAAAGCCCGAGACCGGCGATTTCTGTTCCGTTGTGGGCACTATGGCCTGCATGCTCCTAGCGGCCGCAGACTGCGGAGTGCCGCAGTGGTCCGGTCTAGCCATTCAGACCGTGGCACCCTATGGCAAACCAGGGATACAAGAGGCAGCACGCAAGGAGGTGCAAGCGGCGATCCAGGCATTTCTTAAGCTGCAGCAATCAAGCCAACAGACTTGGAAGGAGTGCCAGGACAAGCTGACATCCTCCCAGCTTGATCTATTGAATGACAACAAGGGCAAGCTCTCCTATTTTTCATAGTTCTCATAGGTGAGTGCTGAACAGGCAATTTTCTGGAGTGGCAGTGGCACAGGCCCAATGATATCACCCAGTGCAGCTTGCAGTACTTCTACAGACTGAAGTTGCATCATTGAATTCTATGTAGCAGCATCGCTCGTGGGTGCTCGCGGTAAACATGTTCTCTGGCTCCGGCATCCATGAAGTGCTCCGTTAGATCATGTTGAGACACTGTACCCTTGATTTGTTGCTGCCAGAGAGCTACAGCATCAGCGCCACATGCCTCGCCGAGCTTCCGGCTCTGTCTAATTAGGACCATGGTCGCGGACTAGCTGACTAGCTAGCACAGATGGCGATCGAAGATGACCTGACATGCCAGCGAAGCCGACATAGACTGCAGCGCAGCCACCTCCACAGCCACTACATGGCCTGCAATGACCGGGAATCCCCATAATGCTTGTGTCCACACCTGCGAGAGAAGACGAGGTGGGTCTTGCCGAAGTGTGCTGCTTTATGCTGCTGACCTGTGCTGTGAGGTCGGGATTTCTGAGTACCTGTCACCGGAAGTGCATGGATTCTGCGGCCGTCCGCTCGCATTCCGAAAGCCTGATGCGGTAGCTGGCCCCAACTGCTGGATTGATTGCACCAGTTGTTGAGGTGTGTTCAAGTCTTTGTGGCAGGAGCAAACAGTTCGTGAGCCGTGCCGAGTGTTGCAGCGAACTTGCATGCGATTGTTTTGTGCAGGACTTCCACGTCTACGAGGTTGATCCACAGGGCGCAGGGGCCTTTCATTCTTCTTCAGAGGACGGCTGTATGTCTTCATGAACTTGGGTTGTGGCTAGAGTCACTGGTGAGAAGGTGGAGCTGCACTTGAGCGAGCTGATAACCCCTGGGGCAATTGCAGCAGAGCTGAAGAAGGCAGCCGAGGAGATTTGGCCTCGGGAGTCCGTTGAGTTGCGATGAATTGGGTCGTTTTCACGGGCATGCTGCCAAGGCGCCGAGAAGCTCGAAGCTCTTTGGGTCCAGGGTTCAGATTTGAGCCAGCAGTGGAAGGCGTCTGGCTCCCAGTGGGCCGGCTGAGGGCATCGTGAAGTGCAGTATCTGAGCATGTCACCACGAATACGACTTTGTGAATCCTGAGGAGCTAGAGGAAGTTCTGGGGAAAGAAATCCTACAAGAACTTCTTAGCCACGCCGACATGGTTGCGGCCGGTTGAGACAAGGCAAAATCTGTTGCGGCAGGCTTCCTGCAAAAGCAGCCGTCTGAAGTCGGTGAGGCCAGTACTTGACACAGCGAGTTAAGACTGAGCAGAGCACACCATGAGTAACAGGAAGCCCACGACCAGGGAGGAGCTTCCCAGGGGCAGCTATGGTCAGCTCGTGAAATCGGCGAATAGAATGCGACTAGTGTGAATAGTGTTCTCGGCCTTCACAGGAGAAGTCCAGGCTGCCGAACCTCCGCCTGGCTACGTGACTCACTTGCAATTCAAGGGACCATCCCAAAACCCCTTCCTCTCGCCTGCCTCTGGCGCTTTCCCTGCTTTTTTTGAAGAAAGCGTCCCTTTTTGGGCCTCACAAGGCACAGCGCTGCCGGCACTGCTAGCACTCCCTGAAGTGAGGTGGACTTGAGTGCTGACGACATCAATGACGGATCCAAGGAGGCTGGAGGAAATGGAAGTACTCATTTAGCATAAACCACAAACTGTAGAGCCGTGCCTGGTGTCTTCAAGGCCCGGAAAAAGGCCCACCAAGTTGTTCTGAAACACCTCGGTACTTTTCTCAACACAGAGACAGCCCAGCTCTTGATTGTCGCTGTGCACTGGGGCCTGAAGGCCGTGGGAGGCAACGGCCTGCCAAGGTCGAGTCTGATGGCGTCCGGTCCATCCGCGTTTGGATGCGTGAGGCACTGCCGTGGCAAGTGCAGCACGGCTCGGGGAAAAGGAACAACGCACCCCGCACCCCCCTTCTCCGGCCCGAGACTGCTGCCTGCAAGAGGCCGAGAGAAAGGCCAAAGCGCCAACGGCAGCAACGTTTGTTCCCTGGATCGGGATTCTAAGGCGATTGGTGCACAAGGATTCGAAGCTGCGGCGCTTGCATTGCTGGCCTGCTAAGTGATCCAATGTTCAGCCGAGGTCGGGAGACGCCAGTCTCCCTGCCAAGTTACAAAAGTTGCTTGGAGAGTTGCCTCGCCTGCCATGACAAGTTTAGGTCATCATGGTCCATCGACACTTGTCTGTGCCAGGTCGTGGCGGCAAAGGAACCAAGAAAGGAAAGGGCAAGGGCGGAAAAGGCCTTCTCCAGGAAGCATGACCGACATGTGTAGACCAGCCGTGGCAGGAAAAGGCAAGAACAGCAAGGGCAAAAGTAGCAAGAGCGAAGGCGGTCGTGGCAAATATGACATGTGCTGCAAAGTTGAAAGCGCGTACGCTCCACAATGCAGGGCCTTCGCTGGACTCCTCTGCAGGCATGGAAATTCTTGTTGCGAGAGAGGGAGAGGGAGAGAGAGAGAGAGAGAGAGAGAGACACACACCGGGTAACATGAGGGGCACCACATTCCTGTGACACGTTTGGTGGGCCACGAATACCGTGGGCCTTCCGTTCAGACGGACCCTTGGACGTCGCGCGCCTCTCGGGGCGGCCTTCCCTTCGGGGGGGGCTATGCGTGCAGGAGAGAGAGAGAGAGAGAGAGAGAGAGAGGGGGGAGAGAGAGAGAGAGAGGGGGGGGCCATGCGTGCGGGAGAGAGAGAGAGAGAGAGATATTGAAATCCCGCGGCCGACTGAGCCCCCCAAAGACAGGGGCGGGCGATGACGCCCGGGGGTTCGCCCCCACGCCCCTAGAAAGAAAGAAAGACAGATTGTTTTCAAAGCTTGCAAGCTTCGGCCTCGGACTCGAGGACCGTCCTTTGGCACCATGAGACGGGAGGGCTGGCCGAAAGCTGCAGCCTCAAACGGCTGAGATCGCAGTGCCGGTGGCAAAAAAGCTGCTGAGATCTGCTGAAATCTGAGAGTCTGAGTGTTGGCATCGTGGAAGGATCGACCCGACTATTTGTATTTCCGACTCTACAAAGAGATGCTTAGCCGACTTAGCTCGTCTCAAACAAGTGCCCCGTAGAGACTTCGCCTTGGGATATCTAAGGAACTGTGACACTGGCGAGGCAGTTTCCAGCATCGCGCGTTGCGTTGGAAGATCTGCCAGAGCCCCAAGATGCCCCCTACTGAGGGCCTACTGCTGGAGCAGAGCGGATTTGGAGCGGCAATGAGAGACTCGAAGGATTTAACGGCGTAGCCTCGTGGCACAACGCGGATAGCGCGGTCATGTGGCGTGTATGTACAAAAAGGGGGAAGCCATGGAAAGCCACAACGGCACTTGCACCAAGCATCCTTGGAGGCCAAGCAGTTCAGCTTCGCAGGCACGAAGGACCGACGTGCATCAGCCCAAGCTTCCAAAGGAGCAGCCAAAAAACACCTCAGAAGCAATCATGCAAACATACAAATCCAAGTCGATATCGATATCTGATCTCTTCACAGAGCCAGCGCCCAAGGCAGTTACCGTTCAGCAGGTGTGCGTTGGCTCCCAAGGGCTTGTTGCACTTCTTCGAGTCATGAGAGCATGTGCACGTTGGATCGGGAATCCCACTAGCCAAGAATCGCGACGGATCAGTGCACATAATTGCTCAAGGCACATCGCCTTCCCATAGACCAGTTGCGCCGCAGCGTGCTTCACAGGCACTCGGCTAGATGTGTTGAGAACCAAGCCAGTTCATTACAGGAGCTAGTCAGCTAGTCGCAGGTAGTCCATGCCTGTCCATGCCTCCAGGCTCTGGGACAAGCGCGTGCGCATTTCGAACCTGGAATACCGAAGGGAGCGGTTGAGACTGGGGCAGCTACGCTTTCGTCCTACAGATGCCGAGCTACGTGTGGCAGCCTCAGCAAGCTCCAACTGTGCCCGAGGTGGCAATCGGTTCAAGGTGGTCCTCCGAAAGGTGCCGTTGCACAACCTGGAGGCCTTCAATCCTGCGTCAAGACTACACTGCGGCGAACTCTTCCAGATGCTGCGCTGTGGCCGTCGCGAGGATGTCTCGCATGACTCGTCCACGGGTGGCAGTGCTCGGGCCGCACAAGCCACTTCTGGCACCAAGCAGCAGGGTTTGGAGCCGTGTGCTGGTGGCCACTTAAGTCATGAGCATCTACAGAGGTTACCGCGACTACAGCATGATAAACAAAATAGCTCTGGTTGCAAAGACTGTGCATGCTGTGCGGCGTTTCGACTGTTGAAGGCATCGGCGAGGACAAATCGAAGAGCATCGTTAGCTGGAAGCCTATGATACTTGACCCGGGCCATGTGCCTCAGCAGCCTTGCTGAGGCAGAGCCTTTGTCAACGCACAGCGAGGCATGCAAGAGCTGCAGCAACTGCATTATGGTTCCAGGCAGAACAGACGGAAGATGACGGAAGGCTGTAACTTGTTTTTTGTTCGCGAGGCTTCTTGAACTATTTCGGCCTCCAGCGGTTTGGAACCCGTCAAGTCAGGACCCACAGAGTAGCTGGCTCAGCTTCTGGCTTCATGCCATGTTCAGCTTCAGATGCCGAACCCAAAGCTGCAGACAGGTCGGTGCTGCAATCATAGCCGGTGAATGGCAGAAGGCGCGGTTGATGAAGTTGCATGAGGCTGTGTTGCATGTGGCCGAGAGGGCTCCCTATCTTATTGACCCAAGTTTGCAAGGAAGATTCTGCTTTTGCTCCTCCATCCCCCGATGCGACTCACGGTCAGCCTTTGTCTCGCGATTCCCTTGCATGATCTCCCGTCCCTGGCCTGACATACATCCCGGCAAAAAGGCGGCTAAAGTCTCTCAACACTGCATGCAACGTTGAGTCTGCAACACAGAACACACTGCAGAACACACCGCAACCCACCCCCCAATTACTTGTACCAAAAGGAAGTGATTTGCGTTGCGCCTCCACATTAGCCATCCCTGTAGCCAGCCTAGCCTTAGGCCTGTTGCCTTGTTTTGCTTTTCCAACCTCTCTCCCCCAAGTTGTGGAGTAAGCACTGTGCCGAGGCTGTGCGACTGATCCTTGGTGCTGATGAGTGCTGCAGTGTCGCAGCCCATGGACATGCTGTCGAACAGAGAATGCGGCCAAACATCTCTGAACACGCTAGGCAGAGGCCAGCACTGCGCAAAAGCGACCAAGCGAGGAGGCTAGAGATGAATGTCTGCTTGTCTGCTTTCTTCGCGCATCAGAGCAAGCACTATAATACAGGCGCTCGATCCTTCAAAGCGTCAACGCTGCATCGAGAGCGAAGACACTGAGATGCCTGCTGCCTTTGTGAGTATCCAAGTTTCTCTTCACCTCCGGATGCGCGGGCTGCGCTCTTTGCTGCCTTTCCAAAGTTTCCAAAGGAGCAAGAAACGAAGGAGTTGGCAACACAGGGCCAGCAATGCGAGGAGGGGCTGTGCAACTTGTGGCATTGCGATGCAGCTGCCTGCCTTGAGACATGGAATTCGGAATGCAAGGGAATGCCAGTGTTCAAGCGTGCTCAATCATTTCACAGGCCAAAGGAAAGAGCACGGGTAAGGGCGGTAAGGGCCAACAAGTGGCCGCCGGGGTCCAAGACGGCATTTGCCAAATTGTATTTGTTGCAGTCATTGCCAAGTAGCACCCGAGGTCTTGGAAGCGCAGCGCCTCTTCCTGGTATCAGGCTTAGCTCGGCTCACTCTGCGGGCAGGAGCTGCACTGCTGTCGCCCTCTCAAAATCACACAGGATGGGGATCCTCAGCGTGCGCTGGAGGTCATGTATCGGTCTCAGCACATAATGTGAGGCAATGGGTGGCTACATACACTAACCTTGCTTGCATTGGGCTTTCCAGACATTCCACACACTTTCGCTGCATTACAGTAGCGCGCTGATCAGGCCGCGAAGCTTGGGTCTTAGATGGTCTGCACAGTGGCAACTTGGAAGACCAGAGGAACATGTCTTGTCATGCAAGCAAACCAGACATTTTGCTATTGCCAACCCGATGTCTTCGAGATTCTCCGAGTGCTCTTGACGGCAAGCCTTTGTCAGGTCAGCATTTGGAACGCTGCCTTCTTGGTGCCCTCGCTCGTGACTTGTCCTATGCCATTGCCACGGCCGTTACTTATACCCACACATGTGCATCAGTTTTGATGCTGTAACTGAAGGTAGATGCCTTGAGCCAGTTGCCACACCAGGCAGCAGACACCTTGGATTCCTTGGTTGTGTTCTCTGGAGTCTCCAGTCGCGATGTTTTCAAGGTCTCGCTGTACGCTCACGCAGCCCAAAGCTTGTTGTGGAACGCTGTCCTATCCAGGAGGACATCCTGCAAGTTCCTGCAACTCGCAAAGCTTGCCATCTTGCCCTTGTCCAGGATTTGCGAATTCGGACGACAACCTCGTGCTGGTCGACCTTCCAAAATTTGGAAAAGTTCTGCATCTTGTGGAGACCGCTGCGATCAGCTTCAGATGCCAGTCACAGCCTGCAAGTAGGAAATAATCGCTGTGCCATTGCGTGGCCCCAACTCAATGCGCTGTTCCAGAGGGTATACCTACTGTGCTCCGGACCATAACGAGCAATGCTGACTCAGAGACGGAACGTGTCTGTGCGCGTGCGCTTGCGCGTGCGCGCGCGCGCGCGGGCATGCGTGCGTGCGTGGGTGGGTGTGGGTGTGGGTGTGGGTGTGGGTGTGGGTGTGGGTGCGGGTGTGTGTGTGTGTGTGTGTGTGTGTGTGTGTGTGTGTGTGTGTGTGTGTGTGTGTGTGTGTGTCTGTGTGTCTGTTCGGTGTGTCTGTGGTCTGGTGGTCTGTGTGGCTGTGTGGTCTGTGTGTCTGTGTGTCTTGGTGTCTGTGTGTCTGTGTGTCTGTGTGTGGTGCTGTGTGTGTCTCTGTGTGTGTGTGTCTCTGTGTGTGTCTCTGTGTGTCTCTGTGTGTCTCTGTGTTATGTGTGTCCTGGTGTGTGTCTGTGTGTCTCGTGTGTCTTGTGTGTCTCTGGTGTCTCTGTGTGTCTCTGTGGGTCTGTGTGTGTCTGTGTGTGTCTGTGTGTGTCTGTGCGTCTCTGTGTGTCTCTGTGTCTCTGTGCGTCTCTGTGCGTCTCTGTGTCTCTGTGCGTCTCTGTGCGTCTCTGTGCGTCTCTGTGCGTCTCTGTGGGTCTCTGTGTGTCTCTGTGTGTCTCTGTGTGTCTCTGTGTGTCTCTGTGTGTCTCTGTGTGTCTCTGTGTGTCTCTGTGTGTCTCTGTGTGTCTCTGTGTGTCTCTGTGTGTCTCTGTGTGTCTCTGTGTGTCTCTGTGTGTCTCTGTGTGTCTCTGTGTGTCTCTGTGTGTCTCTGTGTGTCTCTGTGTGTCTCTGTGTGTCTCTGTGTGTCTCTGTGTGTCTCTGTGTGTCTCTGTGTGTCTCTGTGTGTCTCTGTGTGTCTCTGTGTGTCTGTGTGTCTCTCTGTGTGTCTCTGTGTGTCTCTGTGTGTCTCTGTGTGTCTCTCGGTGTGTCTGTGTCTAGTGTGTGTCCTGTGTGTGTCTGTGTGTGTCTCTGTGTGTGTCTGTGTGTGTCTGTGTGTGTCTGTGTGTGTCTGTGTGTGTCTGTGTGTGTCTGTGTGTGTCTGTGTGTCTGTGTGTGTCTGTGTGTGTCTGTGTGTGTCTGTGTGTCTGTGTGTGTCTGTGTGTGTCTGTGTGTGTCTGTGTGTGTCTCTGTGTGTCTCTGTGTGTGTCTGTGTGTCTCTGTGTGTGTCTGTGTGTGTCTGTGTGTGTCTGTGTGTCTCTGTGTGTCTGCGTGTGTCTCTGTGTGTCTCTGTGTGTCTCTGTGTCTCTCTGTGTGTCTCTGTGTGTCTCTGTGTGTCTCTGTGTGTCTCTGTGTGTCTCTGTGTGTCTCTGTGTGTCTCTGTGTGTCTCTGTGTGTCTCTGTGTGTCTCTGTGTGTCTCTGTGTGTCTGTGTGTGTCTGTGTGTGTCTGTCCTGTCTGTCCTGTCTGTCCTGTCTGTCCTGTCTGTCCTGTCTGTCCTGTCTGTCCTGTCTGTCCTGTCTGTCTGTCTGTCTGTCTGTTTGTCTGTTTGTCTCTTTGTCTCACTTTGTCTCTTTGTCTGTCTGTCTGTCGGTCTGTCTGTCTGTCTCTGTGTGTGAGTGTGTGAGTGTGTGAGTGTGTGAGTGTGTGAGTGTGTGAGCGTGTGTGTGTGTGTGGTGTGTGCGCTTGGGGCTTCACAATTCTGATACTCATGCTATGACGATTTGACACGGCAATAAAAATGGACTGGTGTAGTGTAGGTGTTTGTTTCTCAGATTCTGAGAACGAGACTCATGAATCTTTCATTGTCATTGTACCTTTATTTTTCGATCAAGAAGTATGTGTGCTTAGACTCGATTTGGGCACAAAAAATAGTTGAATTAGTCGCAAAAGGGACTTTTCGAGGGCCTGCTTTGTGGGCATGTCCGACCGGTACAAACAAGGCGCTTGCCACGTGTGAGGGGAGGTGATCATGGAATTCATACTGACATGTGCTGTGCAGCAATTTTGCCTGACATGCGTGGGACGGCGCTTTCTCACAGAGTGTTTGGACAATCTTTTTTGGTGATGGGTGCTTGAAAAAATGGGCAATGAGAGCATGTTGCTAGATTTGCTAGGGCTACGTGGCAGATATGCCAGGAGACCTTGTGATGGCCGACCATTCTGGCAAGGTATCTGCCCTGCTTGCCACAATGGGGAGGCTGTCCAAGGTCATCTGCATGCATTGTGTTTGGGAGGCCCTCCACGATTTGCCGGGCACAGTGGACAGCTTGCTGAAGCTTTCGTTGTGTTGGCGTTGGCTGCAGCAAGACCAACCTTTAGACCAAACCTGTGTAACAGCTACTCTGTGTGGATTCCGATGTGCTTTTTCTGACATGTGGCATAGGATGCGAACGAAGAGCACCTCTTCGATGAAGCTGGGGAGCAGGAGAGCAAGTTGCCTGGTTTTCAAGCCTTTGGATTACATGATTTAATTGGCTTGCAGTCGTTTTCTTTCTCTGCAAAGAAATTCGGCTCAAGTGCCTTCGCAGCAGTGGGAGGAAGCCAGCGTGAAGCTCAGCGACTTAATTAGTGAACAGTTTGGTTGCGCGATGCTGGACAAGCGCAAGCGTACCTTTTCCATGCCACGGGATTTCTGCATCAGGCATGGCAGCCAGGCCTACCGTTCATGCGGTTAGCTTTGGCGAGCCCCCGGATCCCACGAAAATCCAGACATATCCTGGAGTTGCTCGACGCGCCTCGGCTTGCCTTGTGTATGAGATCCGCGATGCTTGGACTGCCGCGGCGGCTGTTGGTTGTGCAGGCTATCTTCCCCACGAAGCATTGGTCATCTACAGGCCGGGGTTGTTGATAAGATGTTACGTATGTCTTTTCTCGCGTTTCAACACAGCTGAAATGGATACAGGGAGAAGATATATTCGGAGAGGAAGGCCGGCAGCCGATCGTGAGCAGGTTCCACCACCAGGGCTTGTTGTGACGTTCTGTGGCCGTGCAGGCCTACCAAACGCCGTCTGGAGCTCGCTGGTTCAAGGATACAGATTTATGCCAGACGTCAGATGCTCTCAAGCAGTCGGAAGAGCCAAGCTTGCTTGCGGACTGCGCATTCTGCTTGTCAGGAGCACAGACGCAAGCAGCGAGACATGGAGAGGGTCGAGAAGCAGATCAAGGATTTCAGGGAATCTCGCAGGCCACGCATGCCTTGCAGACGCACACGCATGTTTAGAGTGCACATGCCACCGAGCCTAGCAAGACCCTGAGAATGCAAACATGCATGCCGTATACCGCCATCACAAGGCTTCAAGTAAACAATGGTGTCGGGAAAAGGGCTGCTGTTACCTGCAACCCGCCCCGCGAGACTGGGAGGCAACCAAGCTGTTCTGCCCACAGTGAAGCAATGAGTCAATCCTCTGCATGTCCCCGTCCCCCATGGAGACAGAGGGGCTCAAGAACGCTCAAAACAATTTCATTTTCATCAGTTTGCAGCTCTTATTCTGCTCAGAGCTGTCCAGGCAGTTTGCGCGAAGCCTTTCGCTGCCTAGCATCTCAGCGAAGGAGCAGTGAAGGCACTTGAGAGGTGGCTCAGCAGAGGTGGTGGAAGCCGAAGCTGACAGCTGCAACGAAACAGAGAGTGCGAACTGCGCTTGCCATAGCCGACGCTGGCATCTGTTTAATGCAGGCTGCCGTGCCAGCAGCCCGCTGCATTCTTTCTGCAGGGGTGCGATCAGCAAAGCTGAGGATGGTGACCAGCCAGGCCACAAAGTGGCAGAGGCGTCTCACTTGACCCTGCTTATTCCAGTTGAGAGAAAGGATGAAAAGAGCTTAAAGAGCCTTGGAATGCTTGACGCACGTACCGCGGCAAGGTACGTATGTGATTCGTGGTGGATGCAGTCCGGCATACTGGTTGTTTATCTCAAGTCAGGCTTCTAGTCCCCCTAGAAGCTTGCGTGGAAAAGGACAGCTAGTTGGGAGGCGCTCATGACGAATGCGTTGACTGGGGCACCCAGTCCCTTCCGTGCAACCAGCCTGCTACAGCGGTTGCGGCAATCTTTCAAGATAGAAAGATCTAGACGAGATAGCGAATCAGCCTGTAGCACCACGGACAGCAAGAAGGACTGCTCCAAGTGGTCACTTCCTCGATATGGGACTTTGCGCAGATCTTCTTCCAAAGGACCACCTCCGACGCTGCTGGCAGCCCGCCGAGACACCAGCCCACATCCACATGACAGTTATGACAAAGAGGCACACGAGCCGACAAGGCTGGATGCTCAGACCACCTGAATCAGCCTCTGATAGACAAGACATGTGTCCAGCACTGAATTTAGTCAATGTGGTCCTCCTAGTTCTCACATTCCCTGAATATTCCCTGAGCCCTGAAGGCCTGCCACGGGCATTGCAGTGCGGAGCTGTCGAAAGCCACAGGTCCACTTTGCCTCCGTAGATGGCGATCACGAGGCACCGCAGCGGCCGCAGCGTGATGCGAACATCCAGCGGAAAAGTCGAAGAACCAGGACGATACACACCTGGTTAGGTGCAATGCTAGATGTCTCTGAGGGTGGACTGGATGCCATGATCGAGCCCATCTCACCACTGCCATCTGCGAGGTCTTCGCGATCCCTGCGACCACCAGCAGGGGACAGCTCTGCCCGAGCAGTTGGCTTCTGCAGCCCGCCAACCAGCCCATCATCTGATGCAAGCACAAGCATCATAACCCTACTGAGGGAGTATTTCTTCACAAACGTGGACTTCGATGGCTCCGGCCACCTCTCACGGCAAGATCTCTTTGACCATATTCGAGAACTGATAGAAAAAGATTCTGGCAAGCTTCTATCGAACGATGATTTGGAGCTGCTGGGTGAGGTGGAGAGATGTCGGTTCTCAGAAATGGACTTGGGTCTTCAAGCACAAGAGGGCCTGGGTGTTTCTGAATGGGTGCATTTCATTATGCTCCGGGCATCAGCTCCCAGCCATGTAGCGGCAAAGCACCTGAATCGAGACCTTAGAACGGCTTTGGAAGGTGAACCGGAACTGCTCAAACGACTACATACGACCTTCGAGGCAGCAGATTTTGAGGGTGACGGATTGCTACGCAGTGACGCGTGGCAGTGCGCCTTTGAGCCTCTTGGGGTAGAGGCACCACAACAGGCCGATTTCGACCGAGAAGAAGATGGCTTGGCAGGGGCACTCAGTTCACTTGGCTTTCACAGAAAATATGATTTTTCGCGTTAAATTGTCTTGGGTGATTTCGTGCCGTCAAACGAATAAGCAGATGTCAACGCTCGTGCTTTCACGCTTTGCCACTAGCTGGAAGGCTACTACGAGTTTGTGGCTCACGCTCTGGGCCTGAAGGCGTCGGTTGTGGAGCTTGCCCTGTATGACCTCTCAAAGGGCGTGGCTCAGTGGGTTCCTGCGTCGCTGCTCGGAGGACACACCTTTGACGGCGTGTGGCATTCCGGGATACGTGTGTTTGGCAAGGAGTTCTGGTTTGGCGGCGTGATCTTGGAGTCTGAGTTCGCCGATGTGCCTTTTGGTGCACCGACAAAGGTTCTGAGACTGGGAACCACGCTTCGCACACATGAAGACTTAGTGGAGTTTCTGAAGGAGGACGTTTACGTTGACTACAACCCAAAGAGTTACGATGTTTTGCGGCGCAACTGCAATCACTTTTCCAATGAACTGGCGCAGTTCTTACTCCATGGCAAGCAGCTCCCTGAAGAGGTGCTCTTGCAGCCAGAGTGGGTGAAAAGCGCCCTTCTGGTCAGCATGTTGAATCCAGCCTTGAACCGTTGGCTAGGTGGATTTGGTGATGCCTTGGCAGGTGGATATAATGGAGACTTGAGGGCACCGCAAGCTGTCAGTCGGATTGACGACATGACCGAGGAGTGGCGACACCGCCTTCAGGTAGGGGATCTGGTCATGCATCGACGGCGCTTCATCGATCGACCACGTGTGGCCCGCTTGCTGTCCATCTCCAACCCGGACGAGTGTGGACGGCGTGTGGCAGAAATTAAGTTTTTGAGGCCAACAGCCGTTGAGAGATGGGAGGATCTCTCAATAGAGTCGCCTCCTTGGGCTTGGGAAATAGTGAGAGAGTCGGATGTACCTCTTCGTCAGTTCTATCCAGTCCTCGAGGATTCGGAAGGCGGCGCTCGCATCCTCAGAGCTGGCATGGCCATCCGAGACTCAAGAGCACGGCAGGTCCTTCAGAGATCTCGCGAGTTTCCGGCACATCCGGTATGTGCCAAGGGGCACCCTCTCAAGCATCAGGAGGGCCATTGGTGGGCTACGCTCCCTGCATGTTCAATTTGTGCAAGCAGCTTGCAAAGGACAGAGCCACCACTTGTCTGTGCTCAGTGCAGTTTCGCCCTTTGTGCACGGTGCTGCGATCATGCTTCGCAGATGCCGTCTGGCGGTGTCTTCACCGACATGTTGACTCCGGAGCTTGCCAAAGCATTGCTACAAGAAGAGTGCTGGTTGGCATTCAAGTCTCGGTCTTACTTCTTTCGGGCAGATCATCATTCAACTGGCGCAGTGGACAATACGAAGATCGGTCGAGTAGACGCCCGCCTGGCTGCTGAACTTAGAGTCAAGCCATTGGCCGAGAGCGAGATCTTGAAGGAATTGCATCGGCTGACACCAAAGAGCGAGAAGAAGGCCTTGCAATTGAATGAGGCGAGCTTCCAGGTTTTTTTCACCGCAGCGCTTTCTCGTGGCCTCGCGCTTCTGGCTTCTGGAAAAGAGTGGCGGCCATGCAAGCGCAAGCGCTGCAAACCGCGAGACCGGACGCACAGGGCAACTGCAGCTGAGATTGAAATCCACTTGCCCAAGGCAGCGGATGGATGCTAATTCGTGCGGCTTACAGCCTTTGTCCATCTTTGTTTCACCCAAAAACACTGGCACTCTCCGGCGCTGTCCAAGAGGAGACTGTTGAGCCTGAGGCCCCTGCAAGATACGTACAATTGCATCTTGGACAGCCTCGGTGCCATGCATGTTTAATACCATGCCAGTATTACGCTTGAGGCTGCTGGCTTCTGATCGGAATCAAGCAGCTGAGGCGAGATGCCACAAGTGACACCTGCTGCCTGGGATGCCGTGCGAGATGCAGAGCAGAATATATGTTGAATGTTTTATAAAGACTTCAGGGGGACGACACTCTTTTGTTTCATGCCTGCATCACAGCGCGGCTGGCATGTGGAGACTACAAATAGCTCCACCAAATCTATGTACAGAACACGCTAGTGCGCATTATGAGCTTGCTTGTGCAGTTTTAGTGTGTTCTTAGATGCTCTGGTCAACTACGTGTGTAGATGTGTTGGCTTTGTCCGAATGCACCAAACTGCGCAAGTCTCTAGCAAGTTCAACCCATACCGCCACAAGTCATCGTGAAATGCCAGCCGCATCGTGCGAATCGATTGGCAAGGCATATGGCCAAAATTTGGAAATTCAAGTATATCCAAGTGCTAAATCAGGACGACTTGTCGGAAGACGACCATGAGACGCAAAGCCTGCCAAGTGTGCCCGGTTCTTAGTCCCTAGTAAGTGGAACACTTGCCTCGATCCCGTGAACACTTCTGACGGAGCAAAGGGGCAAATACAGGCGGGCGCTTTCGGGTGAGGATGTCTCTTCGGCGAAATTGACTGTGGCTGCCTCAGCCTGCTCGTCCATTGGAGGCTGCCATTCAGAATAACTCCAGCATCTGGAATCATCATAGGGTGCGAAGCTCATGATAACAGAATGCTTCCATCGGCCAATCAGCCGCAAGCATGAGCCGACAAGCCCCTGCAATGCCCTGCAATCCTTTGCTGGCTGCATCTCAAGACAGCTGGGGCCACGAAAAACGCGAACGTCTTGAACAATTCTCCGAAACAGTGTGCCGCCAGTCCTGCTGTCATCGAGGACATCATGCTTCCTCTGCCTGGCTCTGATGCGGTTGCCTTTGAGAGTTCGATGTGCCTTGTGATCGAAGGTGTTTCTCGCAACACATGCTGTTCCCCTGTCGTTTCGTACGAATCAACAGGTGGTGTACCCTGAGTACCTCCAGCAAGTGTACGAGGAGCACGACTGTGACTAGGTGACTAGCTGGCCGCAGCTGGCCAATCAAACACCCAAATAAGTTGCGCCTACATGCAGATTGTGGTTCTGTGGACAGCATGCGATGCGCACTCTTGCAGACCACTGGTGTCACGAGAGATGTTGTATGCAGGAAATGTCAGTGAGCTTGTTGGGACTTCCCCTTGCTGACTTTGCATCCTGCAAACTTGTACCGTCAGATCCCTAAGCTTGTTGTGTGTCAAAACACATTCTCGCTTCTCTCTGCTTCTTCAAGTAGCTGCAATGCACTGAGGCTGAAGGGCTCGTACCGCAACGCCGTGGTCTGCTACGGGCCAAGAGGCAATGCATAGCACAGTGCAAAACAGCGCCGGAAAGCCCAAGGTCCTGAAAGCCTCGAGTGGCATTCCATTGCGCCGGACAGCAGAACCTGCTTTTGATTTTGCATAGCCGAGCTCTAACGTGTTCTAACTTTATCGGTTAGATTGATTAGAGCTCTGCTGCTGGTGGATGGCCGGAGGAGCTACTGTCAACATCAGCATGGACCTTGGATCATGCTCTGTTGTTCCACCCCGCAGGTATTGTGGTAGAAGGTTTTTTTCGTACATACGGTTGAGGCGCAGCTGAGTGCAAGCAGCTGCAGGGCCACTGAGGCATTAGTTGATAGCGACGTGGCCCAACTTCTGCGGGACAGGCCTTTGAATGCTGAGCCTGGGCCTGAAAAGTCACCACGGAGCAATTGGATCCAATTGGCGCATGGCTTGTCCTTGCTGCTTCGGGTCGAAATGGATTGTATGGCAACCATCCCACGATTGAGAGTCTTGAGGTTGAAAGAAGGCGGAAGCGCAGCGAGCGCATCAAATTCCGGGAGCGGAGCGCCGACAGATCCGGAGACGAAGACTTAGAAAGTGCGAGTACTGGTGGGAATTTGCAAACACGACCATGAATTGCCGTGCCTTCTGGCAGGTCTGCAGTATGGGTCATGGGTCTTCAGGTGTTGTCGGTGAACTATAGAGAAGTACTGGAGAGTCGGTCCGAATGGGACCACAACGAAGCAGCGTACAGGGCGCTTGGATTCATAGGTTCATAGTGCAAATAGCATGCAGCAACGTTTCTCACACACAGACATTTGCACGATTCTGCTCGCATCATCGCTCAGTTTTTGATGCTGGAGGGCTACTACGGTTGAACGCATGCTAGCAGCAGTCTGCCGAGGCTTAGCAAGTGCAAAGATCTGCAAGAAGCTGGTACGGGAGTCAAGTTCTCAGAAAGCCCTAGTCATGAGAACTTTCACATCGAGTTTGCTTGATGTGAAATGAATGGAGGTATGTCGGCATTGGAAGCAGTTGCGATGCACGATGTCGTAGGTAGGCCGGTTCAGGCATGCCCCAACATGAGCAAGGTGGATTGGTGGATTGGGAGGGGCATCACGGGGCATCGTTTGGCAAGCACAACCCCGAAAGATCCAAGTACAACGTAGAACACATATGTCGTTCATCATTGTTATACTCTCAATGTGCGCCTGCACGGACATGCCGCCACAACACTAGAAGGAGGCCGAGGGGAAACTTTACCCAAAGATTTGGGATCATTTGGGATTTCCAAGGAAGCCTAGGGCACCACCAGATTGCAAAACTATTGCAAAGCTCCCAGCGACAATGTGTGTGATTAACTGTATTATGACTCGACCACTTTAACCTTCCGCACACCTCGCTCGAGTTGTTCCAAGGCAGTAATGTTCAGCTGCGTCCTTCCGCCATCATCCTACCTGCGCCTGCCTCGGCAGAAGTGTGCATTACTTACTTGCAGCCTTGGTTAAACAAGGACGATGCTCTTGAGAGAGGTCATGAAGCAAATCACCCCTCCACCTGGTGGCTGAACAAGGGCGCCCGAGTCGGCCATGCTTTGAATGGGAAGGGGAGCGATTGAACGTTCGTAATCAGACAGAGGAGGGTCCATGTACGAACACAAAGCAGATGACGAGAAAGCACGTACCTAAGCTGCTGATGCTGAGAAATGTAGGGAGCAAGTGTCGACGCGGCGGAACACCTGCTGCCCTCGGCAGCTTAGCAGGTCCCTTAGGCCCATACAGGCCCAAAGCTTCAACTCGGAGAATCGGCAGAACATCGCCTATGTCACGCTACGGGGAAAATGCAAGATGGATTCACCAGCTTGCTGAAGCCATGCTTGGCACCCTGATGAACCGTGCTGAGTCTGCTAACGTGGAGGAGTTGAGGCATGACCTCATGATATCTGTACTCGATCTGACTCGGCTGCAGGCCGTCGCAATCATGAGTGCAATAGTCAGGAACCCTTGTGAACTAGCATAGCAGACTGGATGACACAACTGCACAATGCTTCGGCATGGATTGCAGCATCATTCAGGCAAGAGCATTTCGAAAGCTGTTATTTTCTGCTGTGGCCGCGCCATGTCGGAAGCACCGTCCGTCACCAACGGGGACATTGGAAGCCAGGCATGCCAGACAGACCAGCCAGGGCAGTGCGACAAGTGCGACTTGGAACAGTCGATGGAGGGAAAAGGGCCACCAGGGCAGGAGGGCATGGAGGGTAAGCCGAAGCCCAAGTCAGGAGGCCTCCCAAAGAATCGCAAGAATCCAAACGCTCGGCCAAAGAGACCTGCGAAAGCAGCCGCAAAAGCGGCAACTCGGCATGATGGACCAGTTCGGCAAGGCCCCCAAGGCTTTGGACCGGAAGTCTCCCTACGCCCCCAGCCTTTCTTGGAGAGTGGGCTGGTGCCCCCTTGGATGCACCCTTGGGGGCCTTGGCCACCACCTGGCATGATTCTAGGCCTCCGTCCGTTCTCTCAGGTGCAGCATCCCGCAGCAGACCTGACCTTTCGACAGTGTGCAGGTTCGCAGCCACAGGGCTCCAAACCATCACATCCAACACAAGCTCTGCAACACAGCCAGCCAAATCAGCTGCAGCAGCGCCTGTGGCACCAGATGGCCATGAATAGGGGGCTGCGAGATGCGCTGTCATCTCAAGCTTGCCCAGCTCGACAAGCACCTCCCTCGTCTATTTGGGACGTGTTCATTGATAATAACTGTGATCCCGGTGAATCGCGAAGCTCCAGGGGTTCTTCCTACCCGCAGAAAGCTATGGAGGACTTGCTTAAACCGTACCTGGTCGCATCAAGCATGATGCGAAAGGACACGCTCACAAACTGCGAAGCTGCTTCAGAATGCAGCACTGCAGATACTACTACCACTTCTTGGATGGCCTTCCATGCAGATGAAGCAGCTTTGGCCGAAAGAATCGCGGCCGTCCTCATGGATCGTGAGAGTGCTAGCATTCCGGGCTCTGATGTGCTGCCATCAGCCCCACAAGGCTCAGATCTTCAATGCCAGAAGTCATGAGCTTCAGGAGCAGCACTGCCTCTCTGATGTGTGCCTAGATTCGTGAATGTGTGTCATATCGGCACCTTCGATGGTTGGCATCGACCTCCATGCCGAAGTGCAACTTGGTTGCAGTGTGGTGCAAAATTCCTGTGCCTCAAGTCAGACTCGGCCATGCCAGGCATGATCGACATACTCAAGACTCGGCGACTTTGTGAGACGAAGCGTGCAGGAGTTATTCTAATAGTAGTTGCGTGTCACCATGCTAGAACATGTTAGAGCAACGCCGTAATTTTAGTTGCTCGTGTTTCAGACCCATCAAGAGACTGCAGACAGATAAGAAAGCTCCTCACTGCTCACTCCTCTGACTGCTTTGGGAAGGCTAGGTCGCAACCTTTCTCATGTTCAAGAAGCCAGGAGCCTGACAGGAAGGATGGGCGCAGGGAACAGATCTGGTGTGGTAGCCCTCGGTAGACGAGTTGATTGGTTGGAAGCTACCGTGTAGCTTATCGCTGGTCATCAGGGTGGCTTGTATATGGTGGTGGGCTCACCCAGCTTGCTTCGGCTCGACCTTTCCCCAGTGCCCTTTGGGAGGCAGGCCACTGGGAGGACTGCGCCACATGCCCCACTCGACCCCCACAACTATGTGCAAGCTTGGCTCCCTTTGAGTCACCATTGGCTCGCGATGACGCATGCAAGATCCACTCTCTCATCGTTAAACGCGTCATGTTGCCATACCCCGCCTTGAGTGTTTAGCTTAGCGCTCTTGGACTGTTCTGCAAATGCTGTTGCACCTCCTGCTTCTCTAGTCATCGTGTACATGCTTTCCCAGAAGAGCCACGCAGCAGTTTTTTTCGAAATATTTCCTCTAATCCAATGGAGACTTTAGTTGAGCTTTGCAAGTTGAGAACATGCTCGTGTCCTTGATGATCTTGTACCGGACCAGGTTTTCATGTCCGGTTTCTGTCGTTTTGACTCGAGTACTTGAGCTTGTCGATGGACATTCCGTTAACAGCTATGCGAGAGGCATACGTGCAGCAACACAATGGAATTCATGCGGCAGAGCAAGGACAACGGCCGGCTTCGAAACATGAGTGGACAAGAAAGGTCTCCCATGCATGCAGACGCTGACTAAACCATTCTTTGCAGATGCTAGCCGGGCAGGCTGGACGAGCATGCTCATGCCGTGTGCGTCGTATGCGGAAGCATGACTACTTTGTGGTTGCTTTCATCTGGTCCGTGTACAGTCCTGGCAAGTGCTTGTTTGTAGGCCCCGCGCAGACTTCGTCGCCGAAGAACTCTGTCCCAGCCATAGAGATCGGCTTCTCAAAGCAGCATGCTGCAACTGCGTTTCACAAGACAACTGCTGGAACAAGCCAAGGACCGTCCTGCGCTCCTACAGGCGAACAGTACTGAAGGAGTTGGTGGCAGGCGCAGACGGCAGAAACCATCATGTAAAATGCTGATTACTGCGAGCGACAGGATTGGGTTCCATTCGACAGGTCTCTTGGACGCCTTTGGCATGGTTGCGGTGGGAATACTCGAGCGGGCTTGTGTCTTTTCACGGTTAGTCAAAAAAAATGGAAATAAGGCCGGAAACGGGCACGGGACTCTGGCCGCGAAACCATGTGGAAGGGCTGACGGAAGCACGTGTAAGCGGAAGCTCTCGCAGAACAGATACGTTGTGCACTGCGTAGCTATTCTACAGCAACAAGGCTGCTATAGCAAGCAGTACACTTACTACGACACTACGGCTCGAAAGCAAAGCGAGGGGTCTTCCGCGACGGTTGACGAAGACACAAACTCGGAAGCTCTGCGGAAGCGCGGCATGCTGGACGTCGAGGCCTCTAGCTCCGGAAGCTCAGCCGCACCGATTTCATACTCTACTAAAACCCTACGACAAACCTACAGAAGCAGAAGCAAAAGTTCCCCCCGTAAAAAAAAACAGAGCACACAAAAAGTGAGCTCTCGCGGAAAGCGTCCACGCAAGAACCAGTACTGAAGGGTTCCGAGGGTTCTTACTTCAACCATTACACCAGCGAAGACCCCGTGCATATTGGCTTACCCCGAGACTTCGAAGGTATCAAATATACGGGAATGACAAAGACAAGCAGCCCAGGAAGCCGGCCGAGCCATCCGGCTAGGTCGGAATTCTTAGAAAGAAACAGGAAACCCTACAGTAAACTGTTTGGGGGCGGGGAAATCATACAGAGTAAATAACACGGCTCATTCGGCTTTCAGTCTTCTCAAACCTCAACTTAGCCCTCTAGCCCCACCCTCAACTTTGTGATGATAGCTCTAAAGCCAACTCTCCAGAATCCGCTTACTCACCTCTCTCGCCTCTCTCAAGCTCAGCTCTCGCAATCGCCGTGCAGATCATCAGAGAAGAACTGGATCGGGAAAGCAACGCCAGCGAAACTGCACCCGCCTCCAGCATCTCCATATGTCCAGGGAGGCCACGTTGCGGACGGTGCCTGGGTAGATGCTGTTAACTCTGCAAGGAGGATGAAGAGGAAGATGATGAAGGCACTGCGCGTTTGCTTGACTACCCCAGTTGCATGTACTTGCCCTGGGCCAGATGGAGAAGAGTGGAAGCTCATCATATGTGTGCGCAACGTGGGGCCCTTGGCACTTGCACAAAGTTAACACCGCGCACCCGATGTGCAAGATCACTTAGGATCTCAACATGTCCATCGGCAAGGTTGCGGCTCAGGCCACTGAGCATCACAAGAACTGCAAGTTTGGCACTTCTCCTGTGTCATTTGACATGTCTTAGAGGTCGGCCACGCCGTGCACCATTCCGTGACACATTCAGCGCCCGACCCTCACAAATCAATGCCAGTCCTAAGCAGCTATGGATGACGTTGAAGTGGCAATTATGGCAACACATTGCAATCTTGGGAGGCGGTAGTTATCTGAATAAGAGCATCCCCTTCAGGTGGCGAGATCTTAAAGATTGGGAAGAGCAGGAACCTCAGAAGGCAAGCCAAATTCCATATGGAGATGACCGCTGCCTTGACCTTTGGACCTTCAGGTCTGGATCGAAGAAGGTAACATTGAAGACGGACAGCCGCGCCCCACGCTTGCGTCGCCCCAAACTAGCGCCAACGTTTGGCGGGAATACTTGCGCCGTTCACTCCTCTTAGGCTTGCTTTGCGGGGGGCTGTGAGGTTTTTCTTGAACAGGTCGAAGGCCATGTCTTGAGTTGCCGAGGTATCCGAGGTTTTCAAGCACAAAAATGCAATGACTGAAGGGCCCTCACCCCCGGATCTAAGCATGTACACGGCCAGAAGGTGCACTGCAGCATATTCAATACTGCAGATGCACATGTATTAAAAAAAGGGCAAAAAAGACGGGGGAAGCCCTTGACTTTGAAACCGAAGCGAGCGACCCTGGGCCCAAGGGCACAATGGACCCCTTGCTTCCTCAAAGCGATCACCTTGGCGATGCTGTCGCTGCGGCTCTTCGTGCTGCTCTTCGAGTGCCACAAGCGCCACAAGCATTCTGCCCCCAATTCGCAGCTCAGCTGAAGGACCTCTCCTCTCAGTCCTGGTGGAAACAGGCTTGTCGATTGCTGGAGCAGTCCGGTGTCACACCTCATCCCGTCTATTTTGCAACGGCAATTGCAGCCTGTGCCAGGGCTGCAGCATGGGCGCAGGCCATGCATGTCTTGCACAGCATGGGCAGATTGCGAATGAGCCCCAATATAGTCGCACACAATTCTGCAATAAATGCCTGTGCGAGAGCCCGGATGTGGCAAGCGAGCCTGGCGTTCCTTGCCGCAATAACCTCCCAGCGCTTGCAACCTAGCACCGTTACTTTGAACTGCTTCATCACTGCTTGTGAGAAAGCAGCGCAGTGGCAGCATGGATTGCTCCTTCTCTCATGGGCCAACGATGTCATGTTGAGTCTTGACACGATCACCTTCAATTCGGCGCTGAGCACCTGTGAGAAAGGAAGTCAGTGGCTGCCCGCGATGAAGTTGCTTCAGTCGATGGACACGACAAAAGTTGAGATGGACGTCATATCTGCCAGTGCTGCACTGTGCGCTTTGGAACGGAGTAGCAAATGGGAGGATGTTTTGCTACACAGGCAGAACTCGTTCTCAAACCAAGCCCCTGTTGTAAGTTTGGGCATTCGTGCATTAGGCCAGGAGTCGCATTGGCAAGCGGCAAGAGAACTCCTCCGTGAAGAATACAAGCAGTCCATGCAGCCTGACGTGAAGCTTCTCGGGTGTTCTGTGTCACTGTTTGCGAAAGCAGCAACGTGGCATTTAGCACTCGACCAGTTGGATGTGGCTGCTTGCATGGATACCAAAGCGGATCACGTAGCAATTACAGCTGCTACATCGGCACATCTGTCTGCCAGCCAATGGCAGCTCCCCATGTTGTTGCTTGGAACAGCCATGTGGCGAGATGCAGCGGGTGTCAGCCTGGTGCTGTCCGGACTAGAAAAAGCTACCTGCTGGCAGATGGCAAGTTTAGTGTTCCACCAATCCCCTGCACAGCGCGTACGCCCGAGCACCGTCAGCTGCAATGCTGCGATCGCAGCAGCAAGCAGTGTAGCCTGGCAACAGTCGCACCTCATGATGTCACAGCTTCAACGACACACAGTCAAGAGTGACGCCGTGACTTTTGCATCATGCACTACCGTGGGCCCAGCGGAAGCTGCACCTGGCTCACCTGGCCTCTGGAATATATCCATGTGGATCCTCGATCAGATGAAGAGCCGTGCTGTGTGTGCGAACACTGTCGTTATCGGAACGGTCATGACTTCGCTCGAAGGACAGCAGAGGTGGCAGCAGGCTCTTGACATAGTCAGGGTTGTGGCACGAGCCCGAATGATCTTGAATGGTGTTCAAGTCGGGACACTTGCCGCCTGCATGCACCAGGCAGCCGGCCCTCGCTTTGCACGTGAATTTCTGGAAAACATGCGGCAAGTTTGGCTGGAAGCAGAAGTTTGCACAAGCAATCCGGAACTAAGAAGAACATCTCACCAGGTCATAGCAGAAATGCCCGGAATCTTCGCAATATCCAAACCATATGGCTCCGCTACTGAACAGGTTCTGAGACAGCTTCAGGGTGAGCTGAGATGCCGGCTCTCGATCGCTTCACGCCTAGACTACGGAACATCTGGCGTGCTTCCCATCGCTGTTGGCTCGGAAACATCGACCGCTACCAGGTGGCTGCAAGCTCAATTCGCCGCCAGGGTGGTTCACAAGCACTACATGTGTTTGTGCGCGGGCGACCGCCAGCTGACAACAAATGGGAGATTGAAGACTGGTATCCGCACAGTTGCCAAAGGGTTGCAGGCATGGGTTTCGGAAGTTTCGCAAGAAGGAAGCGTCGCTGTCACTGAGTATGCGGTTTGCGCCAGATACGAGGATCCTAGAAACATGGAGAACCGATTCTGCTTATTGTCCGTCCAGCCGCTGACAGGTAGGACGCACCAAATCAGAGTCCACATGGCAAGCATCGGCCTCCCCATTGTGGGTGACGCGCAGTATGGCAAGAGGGCTTTCGATACAAATTGCCAACGGCTGTTTTTGCACTGTTACAAGTTGCAAATCATGGGGCTTGATGGGCGGCTGGTGCATCTGACAGCAGAACTGCCACAAGAGCTAGAACTGACGTTGGCACAGCTGCAGTTAATTGAGGGGACCTCAGCCTTTGCGGGGCGTTCAGTCGAAAGACTCGGGAATGCAAGAGAAATGTGTCGTAGGACATGAAGGAGCTGACATCAACTCTTGCAGAAGTGATGCCGGAGATGGGAGTGTGATGCGGACGGGAGATTTCAGGCGGGGCAGGGTGTGTCGAGTCAGAGTGTCCAAGGTGAAGCAGAATTGCAGGATCTACTGCAAAAAGCGAGGTCCAAGGGCCTTCTGGCTCAGAGCTCAGCAAAATGTTCATGCCATCAGAGCTTCTCAAGAAAGCACATCAACACTCAGTGCATCTTCATTTCACTGGTGCCATGCGTTGCACGCATATGGATGTTTTGGTGCGTGTTGCGGTGCTGCTCAGTGCGGGACGGAGTCACTGGAGCGTCTGGAGCTTCGTAGCCGATAGCTCCGCTGAGCTCCACTTCAGATTTGCTGAGGCCGAGACCATTCAAGATGCTGGCCATACAGAGGACGGCAGCTGCACTGTTTCTTGCTGCTCACACATCCTAGCCGGTTTTAAAAGCAGTTTTCCTTGAAGATGATGTTGTTCAACGCAAAATGGGCCTTTGCTTGCTGCAGGGATTTGGCCTGGTATCACATGTGCTTCGCTGGAGGTGGAGCCAGGCACCACCACCGTCTTGGCCATTGGCCCTGCCCCGGCGAGGTGCAGGGGCGTATAGGGGCGTCAGTCAAATCCAGCAGACGCCGCACGAACTTTGGCTGGTCAGGCGCTTGGATGCTGTCACTGGGCATCTCAAGCCCTTGCCGGACAGGAAGGGTTTCTTCGTAAATTCTGCAGTGCCTCGGCTTCCTTCTACGTCGCTTCTTTCTAGCAGAGCGCGAGGACAGAGCACAGCAAATGGAGAAGCAACACAAGAAGCTGTTGGAACGGGCGGCGCGGTAGCTCAGCACAAAGCACTTGTTAAGCTTGTGCGCATCTTGTTGCTCATTGCAAGCAGTCGGCAGGATCGCTTGCAAAAAGAAGTGGACGAGGAAAAGAGGACAGCCGCAATGTGCGGTTGCTGCATCAGAAACAGTGCAGAAGCGGGCTCAACTTTTGCCCGGCAGGAAAACCAAGAGGCTGGTGAAGCAGCTAGGCACCTGGAACCAGCGTTTGTAAGATAGAATGCCCAGCCGTGAGTTTGCTGTACCCGACGCCCCATCCTTCATCCAAGGCTTTCTGCGTTCCGACAGTACTTGTGATGGAGAAAAAGATTTCCAAGCAACAGTGGCAATGTTTATTGCTTAGTTGGGAAGCATGGGCATGGGGAATGGCCTCCATCAATCCAGTCCGTCAATCCGAACACGTAACCATCCAAATAATCGCAAGCACTCTACGCTCTTCATAGACCGTGTGTGAAAAGAGAATTGGCTGGTTCTATCTCTAGGTCTATAGTCGAATAGTAAGTCAAAACATACAATCAATTGCATGACACTTCAATGTCCCCTTAAAAGGCCCACAAAATGAACTCTATTGCACGCGCACTGATTATCGGGGAATTA
>CAJNDS010002705.1:297500-310368 GCA_905221605.1 Symbiodinium natans | reverse complement strand
TTTAATTTGAATATATCTTCGGATATTTCGATGCCTTATTTTATAAAAATATATATTTAAATTCTATATTTGAGATGGTGCAAACGATTTCTGAACCCAAAACCATCAATTAGAAATCCTCAAAATCTCCTTAAAGATAAGATCATATCAATTCTTCCCATTCTCAAGTGAAAAGATCTACCATCTTCCCGAATTATGAGAATACGAAGAATATCATTAGAAAAGAGACATAAAAGATATTCATCCAGAAATCCCCCGACCATTTCCCTTATTTAGAAGAGAATATACATCAGAAGCGCAAACACGATAGGCGTAGGCAATAACTATTACGATAATGATGATATCAATAATTTAAAGATATCATTAATATCATCTTTTCCTAATCTCCTCCTTTCCATCCGATATCCAAATTGAATAATTGATCAATGGAGTCAGATCTTGCCAAGTGACCAGATACGATCATATGATGATTATTGAGGGAGCTATGAAGTCTCCTTTGCAAATCAAAATCCAATCTAATCAAATCATCTTTTCGAGAAATCCTATTCATTTCTTTAATCGAGATGGAAATCCTGAATTTCATTCGTAGTTTTTTTAAATGGTGTCTTGTATTCCATTCGGAGAATTGCCAGATACAGACGTAGACAAAGAGCGAGGGGGTGCAGTGGGCAGAACGTATTGACGCGGGAATACACAAGCAAAAGAAACAACATTCCATTTCAAAGCAAAGATTTTCAGAAAGAAAACCTCCCACCTTGAAGCAACCGCATAAGGCATTAGCAACATTTTGTCATCTCCTCTTGCCCAAACCAAATCTAGCGAGAAATTGGTTTACCTCTTTCATGGGTTGGTGATGGAAAAAATGGTGTGGGCGGGAATTCTGATATCTCTTGTTTTGTTGCGATTTGTTCTGCGTACCATTGTTGCGAAGAAGGCGAGTCGATTTGGAGATCGGTGTCTCTTCGCACTCAAGAGTCTCGCAGAACACTTGTTTCTAGCCCGGAGAACTTTATCATGCAAGCAATGCGTCCTTGCTTCGCAAGTGAGTTCGCATGCAAGTTGTGAAACAGATTTGTAGCTCTCGTGCATTCTGTCTCATACCCCTAGAAACCCCAAACCCTGTCCCTTAAACCTGCCGACCTTGCTTCAGGCTGCCCGATCCAGTTGCGCTTTCAGTTGCAAGATCTCAGCTTGAGCCTGGCACCGTCAAGTGCTAGAGTTTGGCTTAGTGCTGCCCACAAAAATAATTATGACAGCCGTCCCTTTCGGCATCGCAGCACCTGTACCGAACGATAAACCTGCCACCTTCCTGCAGCCGCACACAGGAGGCGTAAGAATTTAGGACTTAGGGTCAAAATCAAGAACCCCAAAACCCGAAAGCCCTAAACGTTGCTGCTTGTGGCTGCGGAATGCCGCGGTGGACTGCAAAACCTATCTTCCCTCTAACCTAGGATGTTCCGGCTTCTACAACCTATTAAGGATTGTTAGTGTAAGGGGGAACATCTCGACCTCTAACTCCTAAACCCGTGCAGTAAAAGCCGCACGCCCTGAATCCCAAAAAATTGTAGTCGCGGCCGTCGAATTCGAAAACATTACGCTTAACAACCCAAACCCAAAACCCAAAACCCAAAACCCAAAACCCAAAACCCAAAACCCAAAACCCTAAACCCTAAACAACCCCCGGGCATGCTGTTGGCCTCGTGCAACTGGCTCTCCAACATTGCCACCTGGGTCGCTCAACTTACAGCTTCGGATTTGGGTCGCTGCCTAAACCTTGGTAGTTTAGGGTTTAGGGTTTAGGGTTTAGGGTTTAGGGTTTAGGGTTTAGGGTTTAGGGTTTAGGGTTTAGGGTTTAGGGTTTGGGTTAAGGAGACTTCTTGGGTAGAGTCCAGATCAGCATTGTAGTAGGTAGAAAAAACACTAATTGCAATACACTCTAGTCAGGGTTTTAGGTGCATACACCTATACCTTGAAAGACCCACCTAAGCCTGAATTTATTTAGATTCGACATGCCCATGCACCCTACACCCTAAACCCCTCACGACACCCTCACCCTCCTAAACCGTGACCCACGACCAGGAAATCCTAAAGCCCTTAAGCACTGAGCCCTCAAAGCCCAGAACTCCCAAAACCACCAAAACCCCCCAAAACACCCAAAAACCCAAAAACACCAAACACCCCAACAACGCCAAAAACACCAAAAAACCCCAAAACCCCCCAAAACCCCCAAAAAAAACCCAAAAACCCCCAAACCCCCCTAAACCCCCAAAAACCCCAAAAACCCCAAAAACCCCAAAACCCCCAAACCACCAAAAAACCCAAAAACACCAAAAACCCAAAAAAAACCCCAAAACCCCCCAAAACCCCCAAACCCCAAACCCCCAAAACCCCACAACCCCCAAACCCCAAAACCTCCAAAACCCCCAAAACCCCCAAAACCCCCAAAACCGCCCAAAACCGCCCAAACCCCAAAACCCCACAAACCCCAAAACCGCAAAAACCCCCAAACACACCCAACAACCCCCCCAAAAAAAACCAAAAAACTAGCTGGGGCTCTGACATCAGCTTCGGCCTTCCTGTTAGGGGCCCAGGATTCTTATAAGGTTTAAGGTTTAGGGTGTTTCGGGTTTAGGGTTTAGGGTTTAGGGCTTCAGGGGCTTTAGGGGCTTTAGGGCAGCATTGCCCCCCTGAATTGGCCTCCTGAAAGCTTTTAGGTTTTTTTGGGGGTGTGCTCCTGGGAAACTCGCCTCCCCGAGCCTTTCGGGGCCTCGCGGGGCATTTTGGTCAGTCTCACCATAACTTGTTTGCATGGAGCAAGGTGGAGCTTTCTGTGTTGTCGGCGTGTTCAGGTAAATAACTTCCTAAATTCAGAATGGTACATCGGCAAGCTCCGCGCTTGCAGTAACTTGACGGGAAAGACATTTGCAAGCCCATCGGGGCATCTAGGGGTGAGAAGGAACCAAATTTTTGAATTCACCATGAATGTTTTGGGACTTGGTGTTTAGGGGTTTCGGGTTCTGAGAGGAGCTCGGCTAAATTTCATTCGGCACTATATTTCCTTGTCTACACCTTGAACCCGCAACCCAATGTATGCCACCAAAGCTCCCGTGCCCAAACCGGAAACACCCCGACCAAAAACGGAAAGAATGACAAGGGCGAAAGCAGCCCCACTCAAACGAAAGAAATCCATGTCAGGTTCCAGACCCTAAACGCAAGTGCACCCCAAAACCCTCAAGCCTAAAGGATACAGACAAGTTGCACTTGCACCAACACTGCACCACATGCTCCCACAGCAAGACCGCAAAAGCCACCAAAAGCCCGAAGAGGCCCCCCAAAGGCGCCCCAAAACGCCTCCCGTCGACAAAACCGGTTCGTTAACAACCAGACCAAGCCCCACCTCCCAACCCCGTTCATGTATTTCAACAGTAAAGGATTGGCTTTTTTTGCAACTACAGATTGACGTGAACCTGTACATATTTGGACTCCAAGCGACCCGCAAAACACATCACAACTGCCTCCTCACAAGCCCTGGGACCATCCCAAACAGATTTGCGTACACCTATGGTTTAGGCGTTAGGGCAGACAACTTGGCTTTCCATTGGCTTCAAGCAAGTTTGAAGCATCCTTCCCTCCCTGACGTCCAAATTGAGAGATCCAGGATTCCCAAGCCGTCGGTTTCAATCCTCCCGAAAAAGGCAAGCCCTATAACCAAGACCCCCAAAGAAAGCAACTCACAGACTCGAGTTTGAAGCCCCCGCTCCCCCCCCCCCTCACCAGGAACCCCCCAGATTCCACGGAGGCCCACCAGCCCCCTGGCAGAACAAACTTAAGAGGATTACGGGTATAGGATTTAGGCACACCAAGAAAGTCGGTGTCTCCAGCAAGCCTACGCCCAAAACTTACACCCACAACAAGCCAACAACTCCGGACGCTCCCTCCCCCCCCCCCCCCTAACCCTAAACCCTAAACCCTAAGGCCTAAGCCCTAAGTAGCAGCCCTAAACCCTAAACCCTAAATACAATTTTCAAAGAGCCCTCCCTGCTCCCCAAAAATCTTGCCAGGGCCCCCTGCTTCAGCTGGACGCACACCCGCCCGCCGCTGCTCTCAAGCTGCGATGCTTTCTCGGCCCAACCTCGTGGCTGAGGGCGGTGGGGTTCGTGCTTGTCTTATTTTTCTTACTACTATTGCTATTATTATTATTATTATTATTATTTTTTACTACTACTACTACTACTACTACTACTACTACTACTACTACTACTACTACTACTACTACTACTACTACTACTACCACTACTACTACTACTACTACTACTACTACTACTACTACTACTACTACTACTACTACTACTACTATCACAATTATTATTCGTATTATCGGTATTTATTGTTATTCTTAAATGTTAATATACTATATTAGTAGTGTTATGTTACTTGTAAACGATGCATCCTTCTCACATTTGTAATATTGTGTTGTTACATGTCTATGTTGTACTCTCATTCTCATATACAATATGACATAGAAGTAATATGATAGTGTTCAACTACTATGTTATTCTGCTATGCTTAGATACTTTAGGGTTTGTGCGTTCATTCCCCGAGCAGTTGCAGCACTATACTACGGGCCTCTGCCCTAAGCCTGCACCCTGAGTTCCAGGGGTTTAGGGTGCAAACGTGCAAAACAAATGTTCGCGAGAATTGTTCGCCCCTTGTTATTCGGAATGTCTGATGGGGCTTACCGAGTTCAGCAATCTAAGCCCTGCACCCTAAAGCCCTTCCTCTCACCCTCCACAAGCCTTGGCCCTAAAGACCCTAATGAATGGAACCTGTAGACTCTAGACCTCCTAGACCCTAGACCCGATTGCCATAGACCCTAACCCTACAAACCCTGCAAACTCTAGAAACCCTTTCAACCCTAGAAGCCCCAGAAACTTTTTCAACCCTACAAGCTCAACAAACACGACAAAGTCCCTGAACGGAATGCTCCCCCAACCTGGAAACCCGACTATCGGCTGGGAAGCGTTGAGCTTCGGCTTCATGCTGTAGCTTGAGGGCACGGACCTGCAGGGGGTTTAGGGTTTAGGGTTTAAGGTTTAGGGTTTAGGAGGTTTAGGGTTTAGGGTTTAAGGTTTAGGGTTTAGGGGGATTCAGGTTTCAGGTTCTCTCTTTTTTCAGAGAGAAGGGGCAGTTAGGGTTGAGGGCTCATGGTTCAGGATTTCTTGCGTTTAGGGTGTAGGCACCAGGGTGCAAGGGACCCTGAAGACTCAGACAGGTCGCCATGTCCCGAATGTGCCACAAAGATACGCCCGGCCCCACACCCAACCCCAGCCCAGAACCCCACACCGTAAACCCTAAACCCTAAACCCTAGCCCCAAGACCAGCCCGAAATCCCAAACCTGCAACGAAACCCCCCGTGAAAACACCTAAACCCCGAGGGGGGGATGGGGAGAGGGAGGGCGGCGGTAGGCCAAACCCCAAGCCTGAAACCCTAAACCCTAAACCCTAAACCCTAAACCCCGAACCCCTAAACCCTAAACCCTAGACCCTAAACCCTAAACCCTAAACCCTAGACCCTAAACCGCACATTCCCAATTCCTAAGAGCCCTCAACCCCGGAACGGAACCTCGCAGAGCTCGCTCTGAAGAAGCTCCACCTGTTTTTGGGCACGTGGAGTTTAGGGTTTCGGGTTTAGGGTTTAGGGTTTAGGGATTCTACTTGTTGGTTTAGGGTTTAAGGATTCAGCTTGTTGGTGTTGGTAAGGGTTAAGTTTGGAGATGTCGTCAAACCCAAAAAAGATTTCATGAAAGCACATGAACCCTAAACCTAAACCCTAAACCCTAAACCCTAAACCCTAAACCCTAAACCCTAAACCCTAAACCTTAAACCCTAATTCCTAAACCCTAAACCCTAAACCCTAAACCCTAAACCCTAAATCCAAGGGAACCTGAGCCCTCCCACCATTCCAGGGCTTAGAATTTGGGTTGAGCACCTTGCGAACCGATAGTCGTTCAAAACCCCCCCCCCCCCTAAACCCTAAACCCTAAACCCTAAACCCTAAACCCTAAACCCTAAACCCTAAACCCTAAACCCTAAACCCTAAACCCGCAGCCCACAAGCACCAGAAGGCCTGAGGGAGCCCCCCAGAACTCCATCCCTCTTCTACGGACCCCCGAAAGGCGCCTAATTTAGAGAATCCCTCGTGATTTTGGGGGTTGCGGCTTTTAGGGTTTAGGGTTTAGGGTTTAGGGCTTAGGGTTTAGGGTTTAGGGTTTAGGGTTTAGGGTTTAGGGTTTAGGACCTCGAGCCGAACACCCGGAAACGCTCAAGACGTAAAGCTTGTGAATCTGGGAGCTGGACGTCTGCCTCGGCTTTCCTCAGTCCGACGGGTTTAGGGTTTAGGGTTTAGGGTTTAGGGTTTAGGGTTTAGGGTTTAGGGTTTAGGGTTTAGGGTTTAGGGTTTAGGGTTTAGGGTTTAGGGTTTAGGGTTTAGGGCTTGCAAACGATTCAGGGGCAGGGGATTAGGGTTTAGGGCTTAACGTCCTGGTTTAGGCTTTAGAGTTCATGGACTAGGTATTAGGTGTTGGGCCTGAAACCCCAAGAACCCTAGAGCCGACTCCCCAAGGGGCCCACCCTAAATCCGCCAAACCCCTTCAACCCTAAACATCTCCCTCAAACCCCCCAAGCCCGGACTTCTCCCGAAACCCCAAAGGTCTATAGTAGAGTTAGGGTTCAGGCTTCAGGGTTCTAAACCCTAAACCCTAAACCCTAAACCCTAAAGCCTAAAGCCTAAAGCCTAAAGCCTAAAGCCTAAAGCCTAAACCCTAAACCCTAAACCTTCAGGGTTTAGGGTAGAGTTTAGGGCAGAGTTAAGGCGCCTACATCGGTTTCTGGGTTTCGGATTGAGGGCCCAGCATTGAGGCCTGGCGTGCGGGGAGCTTCCACATGATGGCCATCCAAAGGCTGCGAGAGGCTCCAAAAGAGCGCTGCAGAGCCCCAACAAGTCTTGTAGGGTTTAGGGTTTAGGGTTTAGGGTTTAGGGTTTAGGGTTTAGGGTTTAGGGTGTTTGCCGCCCGCACGGGCAGAGGCAACAGGCCCAACAAGTTTATCTTTCGTCAAAGTCGGGACCCGATCCCCATGCAATTTTCCACCCTAAACCCTAACCCCTGAGGCCCAAACCCCAAACCCTAAGTAAACCTAGTTGCTGAGTACCCTGCACCAAAACAAGGTTAACCTTTGAATTTTGTTAAGATTGTGAACGCCCAAAAAGGTTAAAGCGCGACCTGTGCAAGCATGTCCCCGGGCGTCAGGCGTGAGACATACAATCGAGAAAGAATCAAAAGTCGGGACCCTCTACCCTAAACCCGAAACCCTGAACCCTAAACCCTGAACCCTACTCGCTACTAAGTAAACAGATTTGGGGGGAGGAGGGGGGGGGGGGGGCAAGCCGAGGATCTTCAATCGCGCGCCCAGGCGGCTGCTGCTCTCCTCGTGCTCACGCGCCTGGTGGGCCCAACCTGATTTGGGGTTTAGGATTAGGGTTTAGGGTTTAGGGTTTGGGCTTTAGGGTTTAGGGTGAGGGCGTCAAGGGTTCGAAGGATCGTCAGAAGGGTGTTTAACAGGCTGTAGGGCTTGTAGGAAGTATACTAGGGCTCAGAAGCCTCCTCCTGACACAAGAGGTTACGTTTCCCCTCCGCAGAATCATGCACCCTGTCCCACCCGCCCCCGCTAATACCGAATTTGTTGACCGATATATGATTGCAATTCCTTGTGGGCTTTATGCTTCTTATAATTACTACTCTAGAGTAACCTTGTTCTGTTGTGGGTTGGGGGGGCAATGTTGGGAGGAGGGAGTTCCTTAAGGCTTTTTTTTTTTGGGGGGGGGGGGGGGGTAGATGCTAAACGAGCTGAGGTTGGGCATTGGGGACTTCAACTTAGGCTTCAGGATTGAGTGCTTTAGGGCCTTCGGGTTGTAAGGACTCGGGTTTAGGTCTTAGGGCTTGCCGGGTTTTTGGGGCTTTGGGGTTTATGGTTGGGTACCCGGGTAAGGAAGGGCGGAAACTGGCTTGAAAAACTTAGGTAAATTTCATGGTCCCTTAGTGTGGGCACTTGGAAGGGGACCCTTACATACCCCTTGTGTGCCCTAAAAAAACCCAAGGGCCCTTATTTCAGAACCCTTTAGAAGGCAAGCGGATCATGTGACAGCTCACTTACGTACTCTGAGTTACACCCGCTGCAAGGCACGTTGGCCTGATGCAGACCAGCAGGGCATATCCCAAAATCCTAAACGCGAACCCCTACGAAAGGTAGAAACCGTCTACCTCCAGGTACACCCTAAACCCTAAAATCACAAACCCTTCTAGGCCGGGGGCCTGGGGGCCTGCACGGACCCGAAACCCTGAAGCCCCAAAACACGGCACTCTCACCTGATCTACTATTTGCTTGAGAACCCCCCCCCCCCCCACCCCCCCCCCCCCCCCCCCCCCCCCCCCACCCCCCCCCCCCCCCCCCCCCCCCCCCCCAAAAAAAAAAAAAGAGAAACACATGAACATACTCGTGCTTGTTAGGGCCATATAGGAATTACAATCTCTTGGTTTTTGTGTGTTCTTATGCAAGTAGTAGCAGTCACAAGCTAAAGGAAGCAATCTGGGCCAAGGCGCGTTCAGAGTCGAAGTCATAGCCTTCCTTCAGGGCGCGCACCTGCCATGAGAGATTTGGGAGTTTCAGGCGCTTGGTAGAAAATGGTGATTGTGATCATATCCACGTAAACACTAAACCCCATATAAGCCCTTACACCCCTAAACTCTAAGCCAAAACCCTAAACCAACCCTCATGAGGCCTTCTCATGGAAGTCCTCCTCAGCCCTGGCGGCCGAGTCTTCCAGGCTCTGAGCCCTTGTGCGCAGCGCGTGAAGCTCAGACTGACGTTCTTCCTCCATCTGCCTGGCCGCGGGCTTAGGGTTTAGGGTTTAGGGTTAGGGTTTAGTAGTATTTAGTAGGGTTTAGGGAGGCCGCTAAACACACTCCAAAACCTCTAGGGGCCACTCCTCCTCAACACGGGATCCTACCCCGCGCCCGCTTGACACGTTTAGACTTTCGGGCTTTGAACCCTAAACACTAAACCCTAAACCCCCGGTGGGGAGGAGAGATTAGGGTTTAGGCTGCCGGCCCCAGAGACAAAATGTTTCAAGGGCGGTGGTGCATCAAAGACTCGGTTGCGGGGTCCTCTCCTTGAGTGTTTAGGGTTTTCGGGTTCAGGGTTTAGGGTTTAGGGTTTAGGGCCAGCGTTTGGAAGTTTAGTTTGCTTGCGCGTATTTTTTTCGGCGGGGGGGGGGGGGGGGGTTAGGTTTTTGTTGGTTTATGTTTAGGTGTGGGAGATGTAGGGGTCTCGTGTTTAGGGTTAGGGTTTGGGGTCTTGGAGGTTAATCCTAACCCTAAACCCTAAACCCTAAACCCTAAACCCTAAACCCTAAACCCTAAACCCTAAACCCTAAACCCTAAACCCTAAACCCTAAAAGGGCTCACCTCAGTGAACGGCAAGTGAAGTTTCGTATGGGCCTATGGAAGGAGGGGCCCTCCGCACCCCGAACCCTGAACCCCAAATCCCGAAAGTCCCCCCAAAAAACACTACTCCCCTAAAATCCCTTTAAACCCCTAGTAAACCGCGGCGACCGCGGCCCAAACCGTCCTAAACCCGAAGCCCTAAACCCCAAAACCCCAAAACCCGTAAACCCCAAAACCCCAAAACCCCAAAACCTCTAAACCCTAAACCCCTACACCCCTAAACCCCTAAACCCCTAAACCCCTAAACCCCCTAAACCCCTAAACCCCTAAACCCCCTAAACCCCTAAACCCCCTAAACCGCTAAACCCCTAAACCCCTAAACCCCTAAACCCTAACCCCTAAACCCTAAACCCTAAACACTAAACCCCTAACCCGAAGCCCTCAAATAAAAAAGCCAAGGTCGGCCTGAGCTCAGCGGCGCGGGCTTCCAACTCCTGGCGCTGCTGGCGCTCCTGCGCCAGCGCTTCAGCCGCGCCTTGTGCAGCTGCGTGATCCAGTTGGGGGGGGGGGTTTAGGGTTTAGGGTTTAGGGTTTAGGGTTGAGGGTTGAGGGTTGAGGGTTTAGGGTTTAGGGTTTAGGGTTTAGGGTTTAGGGGGTTTGGGAGGTTTCGGGGGAGTTTTGGGAGTTTTTGGGGTTTTGGCTCAAACCTATATATAAACCCTGAACCCTAAACCCTAAATCCTAAACCCTAAACCCTAAACCTTAAGTCCCCTACAGACAGTCCCTAGCCTCGTACGGTCTCTCGCAGCGCGGAGAGCTCCTGCTGGCAGCCCTCGTGGCCGCGAAGCTCGTTCCTCACTTTTGTCGCACCAGGGGGTGGAATGGGTTTTCGGGTTTTAATGAGTTTTGGGGTTTTAGGGTTCCAGGGCATGAGCCAAAACAACCTGATTATCAAATCAGTTTCTGTGATAAGCAATAGGAGTGTGTTTTAGGTTCTAGGGTTCTTGGGTTTTGGGTTTTAGGGTTAGGACTTTTTACGGTTTGGGGGCTTTTGGGTTCGTAACCCTAAAACCCAAACCCTAAAAGAAAAGTAACCCACCCAGCAAGTCTAGAGCTCACGAAGGCTCTGCGCGTCGCTGAGGAGCTCTCGCAGCCGAGCGCGCTCCTTGGCCAAGGAGGCTCATAGGGACTTCGGGGCTTTAGGATTTCTTTTCTGGATTTTCGGGGTTTAGGGGTTTTGGGCCGGTGTTTAGGATATAGGGATTTGGGGTTTAGATTCCTAAGCCCTAAGCCCTAAGCCCTAAACCCTAAGCCCTACACCCTAAACCCTAAACCCTAAACCCTAAACCTCAGAGAACGGCAAGTCTCCTTTGCCAAGCTCTCCACTTCGGCCCCTTTGTCTCGGAGCTGTGCCTGAAAGGCCTCTTCCTGGCGTGCGCGCTGCTCCTCGCAGAGTCATCCAGGGGGAAAGAAGGTTTAGGGTTTAGGGTTTAGGGTTTCGGGTTTAGGGTTTCGGGTTTAGGGTTTAGGGTTTAGGGTTTCGCCTAAATCCGGTAAACTAGTTCCAAAAGGGTTTAGAGTAAACCCTAAACCCTAAACCCTAAGCACGAATTAAGCCCTAAGGCCTAAGGCCTAAGGCCTAAGCCCTAAGCCCTAAACCCTCAGGCTCCTCAAGGGCAGCGAGGTCCCGACCCGCCTGAGACAGGCTCACCTTACTTGGAGGTTCATGGTGCTTGTTTGCGGTTTAGGGTTTAGGGTTTAGGGTTTAGGGTTTAGGGTTTAGGGTTTAGGGTTTAGGGTTTAGGGTTCAACATCGAGGGCATTTAGCTCAAAATGTCCCTAGACCCTAAACCCTTAACCCTCAACCCTAAACCCTGAACCCTAAACCCTGAACCCTAAACCCTAAACCCTAAACCCTAGACCCTAGACCCTAGACCCTAGACCCTAAACCCTAAACCCTAAACCCAAGTCACTTCCAGTGCCGCCACGTCCTCACGCCTGGCCCGGTCGGCCTCGGCAAGGCGCTTCTGCGCCGATTCCTCTGCCTGGCAGGTTCATGGTACCTACTGACCAATTAGAACTGTACAGGGTTTAGGGTTTAGGATTTAGGGTTTAGGGATGGTGACCAAGTATAACCGTACTTTTAACCCACCTTATAAGCCCCTTAAGTGCCTCAATATGCTTATAAGTCCAGTTACCCTAAACTCTAAAGCCTACACCCTAAACCCCCATTAAGAAGTACACTTAGACTAGGGTTAATACGTACCAATGAACCTCCCACGTGCCTGGCAGGCCTGCTGTCGCGTCTCCGCAAGCTCCTCCTCCAGCCTCCACTGAACTCGGAACCCTGAAAAAACACACATTTTCTGAGGACTCTATCTATCTATCTATTTATCTATCTATCTATATATGTATATATATATATACACATATTGTTTAAAAGACGAATATAAATGGATCAAAAACATGAATGAATAAATATATATATATATATGTACATATATATATACATACATATATATATATATATATATATACATATACAAAGAGCAAATAAAGCGGAAAGTAGGTGCAAGATGCCCCGAGGAGCTTCTGGTGGAGGAGGCGCAGGGACGAGAGCTCCTCGGCAAGCCGGCCCCGCTCCGCGAGCGCCGTCTGGATCTGCAGCAGGAGCTCGCCGGCCCTTTGCTCCCCACGCCTGCGCTCGTCCTCCTGTAGGGTTTAGGGTTTAGGGTTTAGGGTTTAGGGTTTAGGGTTTAGGGTTTAGGGTTTAGGGTTTAGGGTTTAGGGTTTAGAGTTTAGGGTATCTGAGGTTGCAGCAGGCAAAAAGTAGTGGGCTGCTGCACTGCAGGGCTTCTGAAGCCCTAGCTTAGAGAGCTACATGCAATCATGGCCGACTAAGCTACTACTTGCTTAAGAACCCCCCCACAAAAATTTCTTCATCATAAGAGCAATATAGGGACAATTGTTTTTTGTTTGTTTTTTTTTTTGGGGGGGGGGGGGGGGGGGGTTCAGGGTTTAGGGTTTATTAATTATGTGGGGTGTCTTCCTGATAGGGGCTTTCCGTTGTTTGGGGGCTCTCAAGCAAATATTAGAAGAGAGTTGATTTGAACGACGCATCTCCCCTGCTCCTGCAAAGCCCTGGCAGCCTCCTGCTGCCGAAGGTCCTGGTTTGGGGTTTAGGGTTTAGGGTTTAGGGTTTAGGGTTTAGGGTTTAGGGTTCAGGGTTCAGGGTCGAAGGTCCTGGTCTCGGCTGGCAGTCCTTAAGCTCTCCAGGGCCACCTCCTTCGAGGCCAGCTGCTCCTTGAGCCGCTCCTGCGCCTCTTTGCCCTGAAGCCTTGTTTCTTGCCAGGTTTAGGGTTTAGGGT
>CAJNDS010002705.1:190000-290000 GCA_905221605.1 Symbiodinium natans | reverse complement strand
CCACTCTAACCACATTGATGAAATGGATTCCTCATGCAGCCATGACAATTAGGGCCCTAAACCCTAAACCCTAAACCCTAAAACCTAAACCCTCAAGAAACATCGGTAGCCCTTCCGAGTTTTCAAGCCTTCTACACTTCCCTGTTGAGCCTTTTGATGCATTGTTGGGCTTGGTAGCCCAGTAATCATACAATAATAAGGGCACCCTTTTTTGGCTAGGTTAATTTGCAAGGGACCCACAACCAAAAAAAGGGGTACCACTGGGGTACTAAGTGGGGGATGGTGATCTGGCAAGGGCTTGGAAAGATAGTACGCAAATCGGGTCGCTCCGTGAATGCGGACGGTTGTTCGCGGCTGCAAATTGAGAGCGCCTAAACACCCACGAAAGTCAGAAAGTCAAAAGTCCCGAAAGTCAGAAAGTTCCCGAAAGACGAAAAGCAGGAACATCGAAAAGTCGGCACAGCCCAGAAAAGTTGAAAAGTTCTGCAAAGTCGAAAACGCGGAAAGTCGGAAGTCCAGCATTCGAGATTATTGTTGGGCGAGAGGGGGGAGTGTGTGGACTGGATGGTGGCCTTTGGGTTTAGGGTTTAGGGTTTAGGGTTTAGTGTTTAGGGTGCCTATGATGCTACTTGTGGTTGGGCATAGGTGGTAGGATCTCGGAAGAACGATTATCTGGCCGGCTTAGGGTCCCTAATCTGAGTTAAGGCCTATTCCTTCACCAAGGGCTATTGGGCTTTTGTGGGTAGGGCTTCTCTGAGGGGTCAGTAGGGGTATCAAGAGCTATGCAACTCTTATAGGGGTAAGCGTGTTACGTGCTTTATGAGCGCTCATCTGACTAGACGGGCATAAGGGGGTACTGAGTACTAAGTTTGCAGGTGAACCCAAGGACCTGAACCCTAATGCAACAGCCCCTGAACCCTCAACCCTAAACCCTAAACCCTCGACCCTCGACCCTAAACCCTACACCCAACACCCTAAACCCTAAACCCTACTCAACCCTAGGAGTATCCCATAACTTCGACGCTTCCCCTCATGCAAAGAGGCAAGTTTGCAGCCAGGTCTCGTGAGCTGAGCTCGGACTTTACGCAGTTCCGACACCTCCTCCTAGAGGTTCCGGATTTAGGGTTTAGGGTTCAGTTTTCAGGGTGTCTTGCAGGGTTCAGGGGTTAGGGTTTAGGGTTTGGGGTTCAGGGTTTCGGGTGTCGAGCTTAGGGTTCAAGGTTTAGAGTTTATCGTTTCGAGTTTTAAAGGCTCAGGGCCCAGGATTTTGAAAATCAAGGTTGAGGGCTTTTATAAGACTCAGGGCTGAGCCGGGCTTAGGGTTTAGGGTTTAGGGTTTAGGGTTTAGGGTTTAGGGTTCAGGCTCTAGAGGCAAGATCTCAAGATGAACCCTAGAACCCTAGACACGGGGACGGGGCGGGGGGGGGGGGCCTTTCCGTACTAACTATATATACTTCAACAACTTATTACCTAAGTTAGGATACTTATGCCCCGAAATAAGGCCCTTGTCAGCCTACTTATCATATAGGGCCCTGAACACTCGGCTTGTAATCAGCCCGCCCCTCCTTGTACAGCATGTTATGTGTGTAACGTGAATGTTCCTGACAGTGCGCCACTGTTCGTGCTGGGTTGGGTGTGGGTGTAAGGTTTCATGTCTAGCGTTCCGCAGGAGGCTTCGGGAATCATGTTGAAGGATGCTCCCATCCGGAAATCTTAAGCCCTAAACCCTAAACCCTAAACCCTAAACCCTAAACCCTGAACCCCATACCCTAAACCCTAAACCCTAAACCCTAAACCCTAAACCCTAAACCCTAAACCCTAAACCCTAAACCCTAAACCCTAAACCCTAAACCCTAAACCCTAAACCCTGCCTATCACCGCCCGTCACTTGAAGAATAGAGGTGGCAACCTACCTACCCTTGAGCCCGAACCCGGGAAAGGTCCAGGGTTTAGGGTTTAGGGTTTAGGAAACAGACACGAAGATTTCTTCAGGATGTGGCTGCTACTAGGCGCTCCGATGTGGGGCTTTAGGACTCGGTTGTGCACCCTTTGAACCCCAAGACGACCTCTATGCCTCTATGCCTGCTCGGGGGCCCCTCAAGCTCTTGCCGAGATTTACTGGCAGGTTCGTAGAGCGCTCGCGCTCAAGGAACCTTAAACTTAAGACCCTACATCGTAAACCCTCGGCCAAAACCACCTGAAGCCCTAAACCTCACTAAACGACGCTAAAGCCCGAAGTCCTTAACCCTAAGCCCTCCAGAAAAGACCCTAAAGCCCCAACCCCTGAAACCCTAAACCCATTAGCCCTAAGGCCCTACGGCCTAAACTCCCGGGTTCTTCGTAGGGAATCGAGGCCCTAAGTATACCCTGTACCGGAGTAGATGGGTACCTCATTCCCCCATTCCCTACTACGAACCAGCCAGTAAGCCTGGGCCTAAGCCCTCAACCCTAAACTCAACCAGCCAGTAAGCCTAAACCCTGAACCCTAAACCCTAAACCCTGAACCCTAAACCCATAAACCCTAAACCCTACTAAGAACCAGCCAGTATGCCGAACCCCTGAACCCTATAAACCCTAAACCCTGAACCCTGAACCCTAAACCCGAAACCCTAAACCCTAAACCCTAAACCTCAACACATCGAAACAGCCTCGAGCTCGGTGGCCCTGGCGCGCAAGGCAGCAAGCTCCTGCCCAGTGCTGCGGCTTAGGTGGGGTTTAGGGTTTAGGGTTTAGGGTTTAGGGTTTAGGGTCCGCCGACCCTGGCGGCGTGTTGGATGGGTTTGAGGAGGTGAAAACCTCCCTCTTTCCCTCCTTACCCCCCCCAAAACAAGGGGGGGGGGGGGTAGGGGGGGTCGGTGCCGCCCACCCCGCAACCCCCCCCCACCCCCACCCCCCCCCCCCCCCCAACCCCCCCCCCCCCCCCCACCCCCGCCCCCCCCCCCCCCCCCCCCCCCCCGCCCCCAACCCCCGCCCCACCCCCCCCCCCCCCACCCCCCCCCCCCCCGCCGCCCCACCCCCCCCGACCCCCCCCACCCCCCCCCCCAACCCCCCCCCAAACGTTTCACAGAACTCTGCCGAGCAGGCTGGGATGATCTTCGAACCATGCGAGCGGGTTTAGAGCTCTCAACTATGCTCCAGCGGGGTCGGCGGCTTGAGCCGGAGGCTCTTAAATTTAGGGTTTAGGGTTTAGGGTTTAGGGTTTACGGTTCTTGGCACCAGATAGACCGCCTTGCGGCGTCTTTTGCGGAACTGGTCCCAACTACAGGAAGTCAGAACAGAAACAAAGGTACAATTCCCTTTTCTCTAAACCAAAACCAGACATGATGATTCTGCTGTTTTCGCATGTTCCAGCCGGTGCATCCGTGCTCGGGGCGCTTGATTCAATCAAGCGTAGGATGCCATGTTCAAGCTACAGAATGAAAATATCACTTGTCGGCCTTGGTCGAAACTTTTGGGAAAACCCTTGGGTGTGCAGATACTGTTCTTTCGTAGGGTTTACTTGCAGAGTCAGGGTGCTTATAACCCCAGTTACAACTGCACCCATAAGCCCCCTAAGTCCCCTAAGAAGGCTATAAGCAGACTCACAACTGGGGTTATAAGTGCCCATGAACCTCCAAGTAAGGTTTGGGCTTTATTGCTTGATGAAGGTATCCAAAGTCCTCGTTTTTTAGGGGTTTAGGGTTTAGGATTTGGGGTTTAGGGTTGCTCTTGAATCCCCTCCTGCCGGTCGCTAGCCGCCAATGCCGTGACGCTGTCCTTTGTCGCTACGAGCGTGGAGGGTTTGGGGCTTAGGATTTAGGGTTGAGGGTTTGAACATTAGGGCTTCACACTGAATAAGGAGTTAAGGAACTAGGTGTACCCCCTTTCGAACTAATTCTTGAGGGATTACGAAAGAGTCCTAACCCCGTTCGGAGGACCTCCAACGAGGCAACAGCTGCTGCAATGACCCGATCACATCGACGACGATTCTTGTAGGGCTGCCTGTCCATCCCCTTTAGAAGGGAATCCTACTATGCCAGGGGTCTATTTAGGGTTCCACATTTTTCGTAAATGAAACCCCCAAATGAAGTTGCCCAGTTGAATCAACATTGATCCCAAGTCCTATGCCCGAGCCCGTTGACTTGTACGCAGTTAGGTTGCGGGATGCTAAGGTCGGGGGTGGCGCGAAAGCATTGCAAGCACAAACCTCTGAGCTCCTATGCCACCACTGCAATGGCCCGTCTAAGCATTCATACCGGTCACCCTCACCCTCACCCTCACCCTCGCCCTCGCCCTTACCCTCACCCTCACCCTCCCTCTCATTCTCGATCTCCCTCACCCTCCCTCTCATTCTCGATCTCCCTCACCCTCCCTCTCATTCTCGATCTCCTTCTTCCTTCCACTGACGCAGACGCTTATGTTGCACATTCTTGAAGACTCTTCAGGTCCTGAGTTTCACGTGCTAGGGTTTAGGGTTTAGGGTTTGGGGTTTGGGGTTTAGGGTTTAGGGTTAGGGTTAGGGTTAGGGCTTAGGGCTTAGGGCTTAGGGCTTAGGGCTTAGGGCTTAGGGCTTAGGGCTTAGGGCTTTGGGCTTTGGGCTTTCTGCTTTGGGCTTTGGGGCGCTATAACAATGACAACCGATTGCCCGGATCTCGAGTGCTCGAAGATCGGTCTCCGGACCGCTAGGGACGTTGCTGTTCTGCGACCTCGACGTCCAAAAAGAAGTCTCCTTGTTCCTCTCTCTTCCTCTCTTCCCCATCCCATGACCAACCCCTCTTTCTCACAGGACGCATCGCCATCAAGACAAGCAGCGTAGTTGCGCTGCAGCGCTTTGAATGCGCGAACTCGCCTTGTTGGCACTTCTGAAAAGCCAAGAAGAACCTCGAACCCTGCACCCTCACGGCGCAAGGGAAACCCGAAACCCTGAACCCTCAACCCTACGCAAAGTGTGTTCAAGCAAAAGCTCAGACACAATAACCCACCCACCATGCCTCCCTAGGTATTGCTGGCCCACTTGAGGAAAAACCCGAACCCCAAAAGTCCCCAACACACCCCAAAGCCAGGAAACTCCTAGATCCCACCTTCCAGTGAATCCTAGATTCTTAGATCCCATCTTGCCTACCTTGCCTTGAAATGGAGCCGCGTGATAAGATAGTTTGGGCGGTGTTTAGGGTTTAGGGTTTAGGGAAATCCGGCTTTAGCATCTGCGTCTGCGCTGCCGCTGATGCACAGGCACGAAACAAAGTTTCAGGCTCCAAAGGCACTATACATCACGGATTTGAGCCCCAAACTTGAAACCTTAAACCCTAAACCCTAAACCCTAAACCCTAAACCCTAAACCCTAAACCCTAAACCCTAAACCCTAAACCCTAAACCCTACTGACCCTGAAACAAGGCGAGCTCAGGGTCCAGAGTTTAGGGCTTCTGAGGCAATGCACGCTATAAATGTCCGCCAAGCATTCTGACTAGACCCTGAGCCAGACCGTCAGCCGGAATGTTCGAAGATTAAGAGGTATGTAGGGTTTAGGGTTTAGGGTTTAGGGTGTAGGGTTTAGAGTTTAGGGCTTAGGGTGCAGGGTTGAGGAAAGACACTTTGTCTTGCCAAGTCGCTCTTCGAGTTCAGCTTGCAACGCCCCGTCGCTGGCCACCGGAATGGCTCCTTGCTGCTTAGGGGTTGGGCATTGCAAGTTGCAGCGCCCAAGAAAATCAGGCCGCAAAACAAGCCTAAGCCCTAAACCCTAAAACTTCAAAGCGAACCCTTGGGCAGAACAACACACCTCCCCCACACCCCCCCCCCCTTACCCAAAAAACAAGAAGACACAAACAACACCTTAAACCTTGATTCCTAGCCCTGAAACTTCAAACTCTAAGTCTTAAAACCTCCTAAGACTGCTATTTGCTTTAGAACCCCACCCATAAAAGGAATAGTATGTTGCATTTTTTTTGCTTTTTTCTGTTGTTTTGGTGGGTTCTTAGGCAAATAGTTAAGCAAGAATAAACCCGAAACCCTAAACCCCTAACCCTAAACCCTAAACCCCACTACATTACCCTTATAAGGACTGTAGTTTTTTTTTTTTTTTTTTTTTTTTTTTTTTTTTTTTTTTTTGGGGGGGGGGGGTTCTTAAGCAAATGGTAAGAAGCCGCTGATGCCAAGCCGAGACTCTCGTCAGATCCTTAGGCTTCGCGAGGGTTTCGGGGTTTAGGGTGTAGGGTTTAGGGTTTAGGGTTTGGGGTTTAGGGTTTAGGGGTTTAGGGTTTAGGGTTTAGGGTTTAGGGTTTCTATAAATTAAACTTTTAGCTGCCTTAATAAGAAACCCAATAAATCCAAAAAAGGTAAAGATCTAACGTTACAGTAAAGTACCACAAAGGAGAGGGTGGGGGGGGGGGGGCTCGGAGCTCGAAACGGGCGGTTCGGGGTTTCAGGGTTTAGGGGTTTAGGGGTTTCAGGGGTTTAGGGTTTGGGGTTTAGGTGTTTTAGGGTTTAGGGGTTTAGGGTTTAGGGTTCAGGGGTTTGGGGGTTTAGGGGTTGAGGGGTTGAGGGGTTGAGGGGTTTAGGGGTTTAGGGGTTGAGGGGTTGAGGGGTTGAGGGGTTGAGGGGTTGAGGGGTTGAGGGGTTTAGGGGTTTAGGGGTTTAGGGGTTTAGGGGTTTAGGGGCTTAGGGGTTTAGGGGTTTTAAGGGCTCAGGGCTCGAAACGTGCGGTAGGGTTTCGGGGTTTAGGGGTTTGGGGATTTAGGGTTCTAGGGGTTGAGGGGTTTTAGGGTTTAGGGTTTAGGGTTTAGGGGTTTTAGGGGTTTTAGGGTTTCGGCTTCAGGGTCCTGTGTTCAGCCTTCTTGGTTCATGATAGCTAGCACGCCGTGGGCCTAAACTCCATCCGGGCTTAGGGTCTCGGGACAAGCAGGGGCCCTCCTTCTATACTCACTGCAGTTAAGGGACTTATAGCCTGAGTTGGGATACTTATAACCCAATATAAGGTGCTGATAATTGTTATTATACTTATAACAAGAGGGCCCCTCCTTGTATACTATACCCTACACCCTAAACCCTAAACCCTAAACCCCAAACCCCAAACCCCAAACCCTAAAAACCCTCAACCCTCAACCCTATTCGATATCCCAATAGGGTAAGCCTGAAATATGGCAACCCCAGAGCTCCCTCGATGACTCGAAGGAGTAGCGTCCATCTCCACCTCCCCTCAATACAGGGTTTAGGGTTTAGGGTTTACGGTTTGGGCTTAGACTTTAGGGGCTCCGACAAGGTTTACTATTTCGGACCGAGGGTGGTCTATAGGAGGGTTTTTGGCTTAGGGTTCAAGCACCCCCACCAAAGAAACTTGCGTTTAGAACTCAGTTGAGGAGAATTTGGGGAAGAGTTTGGGGCTTCGGCGGGTTTTAGGGCCTCGGCCTTAGATCCAGATTTTTGCTGCCCAAGCTAAAAGCCCGGATTCGGGGCCGCAAGCCTAAAGGGTTTCGGGTTCGGGGTTAAAAGCGGCTGAAAAGCGGGTCGGGACTTGTGCTTTAGGCTTCGGGCTAAAGGTTTATAGGGCTTGGGTTTCCTTAGAGGCCTCCAGTACCCTGCGGGGGAGGGGGGGGTCTTAGGGCTTAGGGGTTAGCTGGCAGCTTCGGCCCGGACCCTCTTTTGTTGCTTCCTTTGGGGCCAGCTGTTCGATCCATAAATCCCTAAGCCATCCATGATCAAGAAAATAAGCAGACATTGTACACTTAGAGCCGGCAATTTTGATGGACTTACACATGACTGTAAGTGCCCCTGAAACTGTACTGAATAGTATTGAAGTTTAGCGTTTAGGGTTTAAGGTTCAGGGTTTCGGGTTTCTCAACTCACAGCACCGCGGCCTTGAGGGACATGCAGGCACTTCGGAGGGGATGTTCGCACGACCGAGCTCTGAAAGCAGCTCTGACGCCTTGCGGCCCTTTGCACGCGACCATAGCGCCCTTGGCAGCCGTCCTTTATGCAGGCAGTCCGGTCTAGGTCAGGAGGTCCCGGGCCTGCACGCCGCTGTCATACGACTCCTCCTGCGCTCATAAATCAGAGCAGCCAGGTTGTCTTTGCAAACAGTTTAATTTAGGGTTTAGGGTTTAGGGTTTAGGGTTTAGGGTTTAGGGTTTAGGTTTTAGGGTTTTGAGGGTGGGGCAGCCCAGGTTTGGCTTGCGTGTTTAGGGCCTGTTCACTACCCTAAACCCCCTTCAAACCCCTAATGCAAGCACACGCGGCGGTCTTGACCAGTGCACCGTGAGATTTAGCAATCACCTGGCGGTCTCGGGACCCACGGGTCTTTTTCGGGTCCTATGGGGAGGGGGGTTCAAGGAGCGGCCGGGGGGGGGGGGGGGGTATGCAACACAAGGTTCCAAAATAATCGCTTTTCACGATTCCGCAAGGTTCCTTGAGTTTCCTTAAGGTTCTCTAGGCACTTCCCCTCATGAACCCCCCCCCCTCCCTTAAGAACCCAAGAAGGTCTTCCTCCTCCTGGGCTTCATACGACAAGGGGGCCTAAGCATCAATCCTTCAACGCAGAACCCTAAACTCTAAACGTTGGGATTATAAGGTTTAGGGTTTAAAGTTGCCGTCACGGGTCTTATTCGTGCTGTATGGGATGCTTTTCGCTAGAACCCTGAACCCTAAACGTTGGGATTATAAGGTTTAGGATTTAGGGTTGCCGTCGCGGGTCTTATTCGTGCTGTACTTGGAGGTTCAGGGTACTTATAACCCTAATTATAACAGTACTTATAAGCCCCCGAAGTCCCCGAAGGTAGGTCAAAAGTAGACTTATAACTGCGGTTATAAGTACGCATGAACCTCCAAGTACGGGATGCTTTTCTCTAGTCTTCTTCTATCACACACGCCATCTGCAAGTGCAGGCGGATCACAGACTTTGGACCATTTTGGACCATCCTGCTTGAGTGCACGTGCCTAAACGCTAAACCCTAGCAATGTGGGCCATTCGTGGTAGCCTAAACCGGAGAGAGTGTCTGCAATCTTCTACTGGAGACCCTAAGCCCTTCCAAGCCCAAGTAACGCTGAATACGACTGAATTTCTGTTTGGCCAGGCAAGGCTGGTAGGGACATGTAGTCGCATACTCTTCCACATGTTTATGCATGCCTTCTCTGAGCATATACGTAGAGTCATTAGAGGGTTTCGCGATTGAAGATTGGAGGTGCATTCGCTGCTCAAACGAGCGACCCATTGCATTGTTCTTGTCGTTCATGCGAAGACCCCGAAGACACTACAACCCTCAGCATCCTCCCCGCCCCCCTCCAAACAGAAAAAATCCCAATACTTGACGCCCCTTCCTGTATAAGATGGTGGGATGTTACCCCTTATACTAACAGCTCCTTGATAGGAATTATAACACCCCCTGTTGTCATCACTATTCAGGACTGTTAGTATAAGGTGGAACATCCCAAATAGGATCCGTTAAGCTTAACCCTAAACTAAACCCTAAACCCTAAACCCTAAACCCTAAACCCTAAACCCTAAACCCTAAACCCTAAACCCTAGACCCTAGACCCTAGACCCTAGACCCTAGACCCTAGACCTTAAACCTTAAACCCTAAACCCTGCCTCTGCACCCACTTCTCGCAGGACCTCGCCGACATCCAGCTTTCGTGCCTTCTGCGCAAGGCCGGCGCCTGGAGAAGAAGATGGTCTGGGGTTTAGGGTTTAGGGTTTAGGGTTTAGGGTTTAGGGTTTGGGGTTTGGGGTTTGGGGTTTGGGGTTTGGGGTTTGGGGTTTGGGGTTTGGGGTTTGGGGTTTGGGGTTTGGGGTTTGGGGTTTGGGGTTTGGGGTTTGGGGTCACAGGGTTCATGAAGGGGCTTATCGAGTTTATAGGACTCATAGGATACATAGGGGATCCTAGGGCTCAAGAAGCTTAGCTTCTTCAAGGACCAAGCGTTGCTTTGAGGGCTGCACGCTTCCTTCACTTGAAGCTTAGGCTGAACTCCAAACCCTAAACCCTAAACCTTAAACCCTAAACCCCAAACCCTAAACCCTCAAGGACAGGATGAATAGAAATTGTACGTGTTTCATTACGAGCACCTGGTACAATAATCCTTCATCCTTCACGCTGTAAAAAAGAAGAAAGGAAGTCCGAAAGATGCCCAGCCCCAGCCCCAGCCCAAACCCTATACAGTTTCTATGAACCCTGAACCCTGAACCCTAAACCAGTAACTTGAGGGGGGCAGTGTGGTCATTCGAGCTTTGATACTTCAAGCTCGCACGGCGAAGGCTCGTGGGCACCCATTTAGAGCTCTCTTCTTTTACCTACAGCATCCGCTCAAGATATCTCTTGACGCTGTGAAGCTTACACCTTATGTTATATACAAGATTGGTGAATATAAGGAAGCAAAAGCAGTGTTCTAAACCCCACCATAGGGTTGTGCGAACCCCCCATATTATGTCACATAAGTTATGTGATTAAGTAGGTCACCGGGAGAATCCTTCCGAAGCCCGGAAGTGTAGAAGGAACTTACCCTGCTCTAACTGGACGCCCGCAACCCAAACGAACCCCAAAACCTCAAGTCCTAAACCCTCAACCCTGAACCCTGCCCCCCTAAACCACCAAACTTTCAAACCCTGAACCCGAAAACCCCTAAACCCCTAAACCCCTAAACCCCTAAACCCCTAAACCCTAAACCCTAAACCCCTAAAGCCCCCTGCGCCTGGCTTGCTGCCATCGCGAGTTCCTGTGAAGTTCATGGCGTCGGGGCGCGAGAGCTTTCGGGCTTCAGGGGCTTGACCGGGTCAGGGTTCAGGGTTTAGGGTTTAGGGTTTAGGGTTTAGGGTTGAGGGTTCAGGGTTCAGGGTTCAGGGTTTAGGGTTCAGGGTTTAGGGTTTAGGGTTTAGGGTTTAGGGTTTAGGGTTCAGGGTTTAGGGTTCAGGGTTTAGGGTTTAGGGTTTAGGGCTTAGGGTTGTGCGCTGCTGTTTAGTGTGTTCGAAGGTCTTTGTTTCTGGAGTGGCTTGGGATTTAGTCACATGTCTCCACATGGCAGGCTCCCTGAGTTAGGGTCCCTTGCTGGGGAAGGTTTAGGGTTTAGGCTTTAGTGTGGTGGGGTGCCTCCTACAACACGGGCCCGTTTTTGGGGTACCCAAATAGAGGCCCATAACTTTGACCCACATGTGGTTCTGGCGCACCTGACGTGACAGAATGAACTGCATGGTCGGAGAGCCAACATCCGGGCGAAGAGGAGAGGATAAAGGGTTTAGGGTTTAGAGTTTAGGGTTTAGGGTTTAGGGTTTAGGGATTAGGGTTTAGGGTTTAGGGTTTAGGGGGTTATGGGGCATGGGTAAGGGCCTGTGGTTTGAAGACTTTGTGAGCAACTATGAAAGCTATCAACCGCCGATTTCGGGGTCGGGAAGTTTCGAAGTCATGAAGATTTTTCCGAAGGAAGAAGGTGCTGAGACGATCGGGATTTAGGGCAGCGGAGCGGTGCGGGCAGGATGAAGATCTACACACTGGTCACGACCCCCTCGGTGGCTCAAGCCTTTCGAAAGACTTCTTGGGGTATTTTGGTACATGCCCTAACCCATAAACTCTGCCGTCACCTTGCTATGTGGTGCTAGAGGCAACCCTAAACCCTAAACCCTAAACCCTAAACCCTAAACCCTAAACCCTAAACCCTAAACCCTAAACCCTAAACTGGTACTCTGTCGGAGTTGGTACAAGGCCGACGCCGGTTCTGCCACGGTGGCTCGAGGCTTCGTTAATACGTAGGGGCCCTAGCGATTTACCCTGAATGGGGTACCTGAATGACTGCTGCAGATCTCCCCTCAAAGTCCTCTTATTTTGCTGTATCCTTCATACCAGTCGATTTTGCTGCAAACCAGCCTTAAATCCTAAACCCTAAACCCTAAAACCTAAAACCTAAACCCTAAACCCTAAACCCTAAACCCAAATCAGGTAGGTCTGTGAAGTACTTCTAGTATTTGATACCATCAGGAATGGGGAGGGGTCGGGGTCTAGACCACACAAACATCTACAAGCCCTAGCAATCCCGTAGCCCTAAACCCTACCAAACAGCCACATGCCTCGAATCATACACAGGATCCCCATATGAGTTCAAGGCATATTCCTTAATTCAGGGGTCTTGGCCTTTTTGGGTAACCCTAAACCCTAAACCCTAAACCCTAAACCCTAAACCCTAAACCCTAAACCCTAAACCCTAAACCCTAAACCCTAAACCCTACACTGAAGCTTTTCTTCGCCGCAGCTCAATGCGCAAAGCAGAGGGCGGCGCCCGATCTGACAAATCGTGTCGCAGCGGCGCTCCGGCGCGCCCCCACCGCCTAAGGGTTTAGGGGTTTAGGGGTTTAGGGGTTGAGGGGTTGAGGGGTTGAGGGGTTGAGGGGTTGAGGGGTTTAGGGGTTTAGGGGTTTAGGGGTTTAGGGGTTTAGGGGTTTAGGGGTTTAGGGGTTTAGGGGTTTAGGGGTTTAGGGGTTTAGGGGTTTAGGGATTGTTGGGTGTTACTTTGCCTCAAACCGACAATGTTGGGGGTTTTGGAGGGGAATCCGATTGAGGGTCCCTTCTAGGGGTCCCTCCTTATACCCCTGAACACAGAACACAGCCGTGCGAACCACCCCCCAAAACAAGGAATCTTCAACACTAAGATGCAACCAGTTCGAGATGTAGCCATGCTACAACCAGACTGTGGCAGTTCAAAACCGCTGCACCCTACAATACATCCTTAAGCTAGATCGTGGCGCTACTGCGACTTCTGCATTTCCAGCAGCCACCATTAGCCGCCATCGTGCACTCTAATTCAGCCACTGCCCGGAAAGCAGTGTGCAAAAAACTGGCAGATCAGCAGCAGCGCATGGCTACATCTCGAACTTGGACGTCTCGATAATTTCTTTGAACCTCCAAACCCGTCAACATTCCCTAATTGCTTAAGTCAAACCCGGCGGTGGTGGGGCCAAAGCATTGTAGTTTCTAATGCCCGCATTCAAACCACCAAGAGAGAATGCTACTGTAAGGGTGGGGGAAACATCCCCCAAGCCCGAACCTAAACCCTAAACCCTCAACCCTAAACCCTCAATCAACCCTAAACCCTCAGCCCTATAAGCCCTAAACCCTCAACCCTAAACCCTAAGCTAAGGGAGACGCGCCAAAGTGCATCCATGCTGACGCGTACCGCAACCCCGAGGAATCTTCTCGGCCCTCACTTGCCGCGACCCTTCGAAAGGTACCCTACTCACTAAACCCGAAAAGCATATCTAGAACCCCCTACACCCTGGCTAGGTTCTCATGTTTCTGACAATTTTAACAAAGAGCAGGCGGCCGTTTCCTCGAATTTCGAAGCCGGTAAGCGAGGAATCTCGCAACGAAGTTGAGGTGGCAGGGCTCACTGCGCTGCACACCTCAACCTTACAATCCTGTCGCTGTAGTGTTTAGGATTAGGATTAGGGTCTAGGGTCTAGGGTCGAGGATTTAGGGTCTAGCGCTTAGGGTTTTCCTGGAGTAGCCGATACCTTCATGGACGGTTGAGACGCGGCCAATCTTCAAGGAAATCTCGACTTCTTGGATGCGAGAGGCGTATCATACAAGAGCTGATTATGTGATGCTCGTGTTCCGGGTTTAGGGTTACCAAATATCATCTTCGTACGAACCCGCTCGGGATATGAGCAAGCACACCCAGAAGTAACACTCTAGTGAATTTACTGAACACAGCTGAGAACCCTCAACCCAACGTTGGCGGAACAGCTCTTGCTGTTTTACTTTTTTTTTTTTTTTGGGGGGGGGGGGGGGGGGGGGGGGGGGGGGGGGGGGGGGGGAGGGGGGCAGAGGCACTCAACACAACCTTTAGGGTTATTTCGTATAGGCCGAGGTGCCCAAAATCTCTCTGGGACCGCTAATCAGCCGTCGGTGGATGTCGGCTAAGGAAGTGCGCAGTCACATGTACAAACCCTAAGACCCTCAAACGCAAAGTCTAAACCCTGTGACGGAAGGCAATAGCACCGGCTTCTTCTTCCTTCACTAGCCCACCTCATGTGGCCAGGGTGGAAACTCATCCGAGCCTCAGTTCACCGATTCTGCTCCATGAGAAAGGGGGTCGAGATGCTGCCCCGGAGCTTCTTTTGGGATTCTATTCACAGTTTTATGGCGACATCCCAAACCTTTAACTGCCTGCGACTTCTGCTAAGTTTTTTACTGAACTGTAGGTGCATGTGCTGCATAGAGTTGCAGGAAAACCCTGCGTAGAGTAGCCTGAACATGCTGCCAACAATAAGGAAGCTCCTCTGCTATTGCGAAACTGCGTTGTAAGGTACACAAAACATTACTCCCCCGAACCTTCCTGAATCACTGAGCGATTTCTTTTGGGGGCCCTAATCGACGTGCATGGGCATTGCCTGGGGCTAAGCATGATCTCGGATCTTTCGGCTTAGGGTTGTTGATTGAATTGCCGCCGGAGCACCAGAAGAAGTGAGACGTGAGGTCTAGTGCTTAGTGCCGAGGTGAGGTCCTGCAGTATTCAAAATTCCGAAAGCACCCCCTACTGCCCCAAAGCCTCAAGGCGTAGACCCAAAACGCCCAACAAGCCCGACACCAAACTCGCGCGTTTATCTGCCGGGGGGGGGGGGGGGGTTAGGCTTATTGTCCCCAGGCTGTAAAGCTTAGAAACCGAAGCCCTGAAGCCTGTTCTAAAGAACTGTGGAATTATGAAACTCCCCAAAAGACCAAACCAAGACTTTTAAGATCTCGCAGTTGCTGCGCAAGGTGCAGGCATTTGCATTCGCGTTGGCTTCGTGAGGCCACTGTATCCTCGGTTGAAGACTCCTTTAGGCGCTTGGACACTTTCGGCGCATGTTCGTGCTTTTGAATTTGGCCTTGAAGTAGCCAACAACTACCTACGAACCCTCCGAGCGGTCGTAAAGGGGCTCTGCTTGCGGTGTTGGCCGCCCTATCATATAGGGTTTAGGGTTTATGTAAGGTTCAGGGTTTAGGGTTATTGGACAATGCACTTCTTTGGATGGCGAGGATTTGGATGGCGAGGACATCATCCCTCTTCCCTACAAGGCCAAGAACAACTACCGAGGAACACTAGGGAAACACAAGAACCAGGGATTTGATCTTGGGTTCTTAAGGTTGTACCCTTGGGTTTTGGGGACCCTTTTTCAAGATCCTTAAGGTAGTACAAGGGTCATAGTAGGAGTACATTAAGGGGGTACGAGTCTTAAACCCCTTGAAACCAGCCGTGTCTCAGCAGGTCCGGATCCCGCGTGCACGGGCGCCCCAAGGGCGGGTGGCCAGCGGGCGGCGTCCTTGCGAGCGTGGCGCAACATCCCTCTGAACCGGCTAAAGTTCCCTACAAGCCTTAAAAAACCCTAAGCCCTTGAAGCTTTTGAAATTTCAGCCTAACCCTAAACCCTAAACCCTAAACCCCAAAAACACACGTAAGTTGCACCTTGGCGGGGCGGGCCCTGCTGCACAGCTTGTGAGCTTGGCATCAGACCTGGGGCTGCGGCTGCGGCTGGGGTTTAGGGTTAAGGGTTAAGGGTTTAGGGTGGAGGGCGTAGGGTGTAGGGTGTAGGGTTTAGGGTTTAGGGTTTAGGGTTTCGGGTTTCGGGTTTCGGGTTTCGGGTTTAGGGTTTAGGGTTTAGGCGGTTTCGGGTTTAGGCGGTTTCGGGTTTAGGGTGTAGGGTGTAGGGTTTAGGGTTTAGGGTTAGGGTTCAGCGTTTAGGGAAATTGTTTGAGTTGGGATGTTCCCCCCTATACCCTTGATAGGGCGTACAAATAGGGTGGACTATCAATAGAGGGTACTGTATCCCGATTAAGGACTGCTAGTCTCGATAACGTTCTTGAACGAAACATTCGGAACGAAACAACGAAAGCGAAACGCTTTGCACGAAAATGTCTTCGGAGATTCTTGTCCTTCAATATTGTTTGGGGGGAAACAATGTTTTGATTCTTTATTTTAGTTTTAATTTTGAATGTTTTCTTGGGTGGGGGGTAGGTGGCTGGGGTGGGGTGGTAGTGGAAATATGAAACGAGTTGGCTTCATGTCTTTTCAAGGTATTTTCCAATGTTCAGCCCTAAACCGTAAACCCTAAACCCTAAAGGGGCGCGCGGATAACGAGTTCAAGACTGCAGGATCTAGACACAGGATTTGTCATGGACATGTTTGCCCCCCCCCCCTATGCCCCCCCCCCCTTCCGAGAACCCTCGGCAAAGCTTAGTGAGAACAGGCCCTGTTCGTGATGATGACGTGGACAAGGCTTCATGTGGGTAGGAATGTGAAGTGATGCTGCGTGAGGGAACACGGCCCGCACTTGGTTGAAAAAAACCAACAAGGACAAACTCAAGGACTCCGCAACTCAACTTTCAACGATTGGAAAACAGACTACGTGCACGCACGCGCGCATGCACGCACACGCACGCACGCACACGGATGGCCGCCGCGGCACGCTCTCGGGATCACCGTTCCGTAAGCCTGAAGATAGACTGGGTGGGGAACCTCAGCAAGACCTCAATCTCAGCAAGGCCTTGGCAAGGCCTTGGCAGGGCCTCAGCAAGGCCTCGGCAAGGCCTCGCCCAGCCTTTCTACCAGGAGTTTTGCAGGGTCACAGCTCGCCCCTAGCCCCCAACTTCACCGGGCCCCTCAGCCCTCAGCTTCTGAAAAGCAGACATTGCTGACGCAAGCCCTCCACTCCCGACACAGGTACGTGGCATTCGCTTACAGCTGCTCATTCGCTGGTCAAAAAAACTAAAACTAAAGCCGCCTTCACATCTCGGTCCATTGACTGCTGTGATTGGTCATACTATGGAGCTTGCTGCTGACGTGACAAGCCTTAACATCAGCTGGCAGAGTAAACAAAGCAAGGTTGAGGGCCTACCGCGGTGCTACTGAGCACCGAGTGCCTGGCAAGGGCTTGCCAATCATCTACCAATATTTTGCGGGGGGGGGGGGTGGGGGGGGGGGGGGGGGGGTGGGGGGGGGGGGCATAGTGTGGGGGTGTGGGGGCATAAGGTGGTGGCGGGGGGGGGCATAGGGGGGGGGGTGGGGGGGGCAAACATGTCCATGAATTTGCTGTTGACCAACCCTAAACCCTGGTAAATCTAAAACCCTAGCCCTAAACCCTGAACGGCCCTGAACCCTCAGAGCACAATGTTCAGAAAATGTATGTGAGATGATTTTGAATTTCATTTTTTAAATATGATAGACTGCCACAATGCTTTGCAGAGTCCTTCCTTGAAGTCTTGAATACTGTCGGGCACCTCCACGAACAAGGCCATGGGTGTGTTGAACACCTGCCAGAAGTTCGGCCTCTCTGACAACACCTTCATTGGGGGTGCGTGTTGTGGACCAATACTGCAACCACACTGGACAAGTGCAGTGGGAAAAGAAGCATGTCCACATCAAAGGCACCCCCAATTATCTCGTCCAGGCTTGTGGTGTAGACAGCTGGGGCTTGGGAGGGTGCCGAATCTGGAGGATTGGGGGAAGCCTTTGCAGAGGCCTTGGCAGGAGCAGCCAATTCCTTGCCTGCAACTGGTGATGCCGTGTTGGGGAAAGATTTTGCAAAGGCATTGGCGGGGCCTTGGCAGGAGCAGCTGGGGCCTTGGCTGCAACTGGTGGTGCCTTGCTGCGGGAAGCCATTGCAGGGGCCTTGGCAGACGTAAATCTTCCCGCCTGTTAACTGTTCCCAGGGCCTCCAAGCCCGCAGCAAGAGATCTGCCCCCAAGCCCGGAGCTAGAGACTTAAATCCTCCCGGCCCCCAATACTAAACTGTTTGCAGCGCCTCCCCCCGCAGCAAAAGACTCTTCTTCGTAGATCTACCCGCTTCTAAACTGCTCCCAGGCCGCAGCAAGAGACTTACACCTTCCTGCCCCTAAACTGCTCCCGAGGCCTCCATGCCCGCAGCAAAAGACTTAGATCTTCCCGCCCCTAAACTGCTTGGAGGCCCTGGGAGCAGTTTAGGGGCGGGCTGATTTGCGTCTCTTGCTGCAGGGCTGAAGTTCCCAGAGATTCGAAGAAGTCTGTGCAAGTCTGGCCAAGTCTGCAGACTACGATGTTGGTCCCTTCATCTAGCTTCCCCCCCCCCCCCCCCCCCCCCCCCCCCCCCCCACCCCCTCCGGGCCAGCCAGGACCAGCTGATGCTCATATGCTCTGGGCTAGGGGGCATCACTGAATCCTGTGATGAAAACCCCTGGAAATTCCATGGAAATTCAAGCTATAGGGGGGAAATGTAAAGAAAACAACCATGAGAGCGTGCCCATTCTTACTTAATCTCGGGTAGTGCAAATGCCATGAATTCGAATGGTGAGCACGTCCAGGACGCCCCTTTCACCCAAAACCCATCCCACCATCCAAACGGGGGCAAAAGTTGCCCGTTGCGGTAAATGCATGCCTGGCCTCGCTTCTGCTTTCAGAATTTCAGGGGATTAAGAGTGCCCAGATTACCCTCCAAAAACACGCCAAACGCACAAAAAACACTCAAAAAAACCACGGTTTTGCATGCCAAAAACACCCCAAACGCACAAAAAACACTCAAAAAAACGCGGTTTTGCACGCCAAAAGTCACAAAACCTTCAAGAGTGCCCAGACTACCCTCCAAGAACACCCCAAACGCACAAAAAAACACTCCAAAAACCGAGGTTTTGCACGCCAAAAGCAACAAAACCTTCAAAAACACACCAAAAACTCCTTCAAAGACTTAAGCCTAATTAATAGGCTCTGAGGCTACTGTCACTGACACTGAGCTCTCACACTCTGCTCACATCACTTGGCGGGCAGCAAAACCACACTCTTTTCACATCACTTGGCGGGCAGCAAAACCACTCTGCTCACACAGCTTGGCAGTCATCAAAACCTTCACAAAACCCTAAGGCTCGGCAGCTGCTGTCACTGAGCTCTGACACTCTGCTCACATCACTTGCCGGGCAGCTCTGCTCACACCACTTGGCGGGCAGCTCTGCTCACATCACTTGGTGGGCAGCTGGTTTCCACGACTGGCTGGGGGTCGGTGCGATCCTGTTTAAAGCATCGCAATTCAACGTATCTCTGCACCTTGGGGCCTTGGCTGCAACTCGTGGTGCCTTGAAGGGGTTAGCTGGGGGTTTGGCTGTGGGGGAAGCCTTTGCAGGGGCCTCAGCTGGGGCTTGGCTGCAACCGGTGGGTGAGAAGAAGGCTTTGCAAAGGCAGGTGCAGCTGGGGCTGGGGCATTGGCTGCAACTGGTAGTGCTTTAGCTGCTACTGCTGGATGGACAGAAGCCTCGCTGGGTGAGGCCGTGGCATCTTCTTCTCTTGGCATGATGCCATATGACTGGCCCTTCATGTGGTTCCCACAAAAGGGGCTCCCTGGCTTTGCCTTGAGAGTGCATTGGTCTTTGTCCCATTTCAGGGCTTGGCACTTCATTGCACCAACAAAGCTGCACTGCTACAAAAGCACACTGATCCTTTCTCTTCGAAATTGATCGGTTTCAACTGAAATCTCAAGTCAGACTGTTCATGATATCTTTTTTTTGGAACCTTCGACATGAACAACAGCTTTCAAGGTGCTGAAGATCACTGTAATTGTTTTCTTGCTGCAACTTAGCTTTGGAGTAAACCCTGAAAAAAAAGTATATACTTTTTAGGTATAAGTAGCTATAATAGGAACCCAGAACCAAAAAAAGTATTAAAGTATGGTACTCCAAGACCCAGGCAAACTACACTTTGTGCTCTTGACTTTGCCGGACATGGCCCCTCGGTCATCAGGCTTCGACTCTAAGAAAACCCTTTTTCCTGAAAAGATTACCACCCCAGAGAAAGTAGTTCCCGAAGATGCTTGAAGACATGAAGCCCACATTTGCTTGCATCATTTGCCGGGTTCCCCGAATTCATTGCCCGATTTTGGCAATATGGGGCTTTCAAAGATTCCCAGATACCCAAAATGGTATGATATCTCGAGGTTGCCCGAAACCCTAAACCCTAAACCCTAAACCCTAAACCCTAAACTTGAAGACATGAACTCCAAAGTGCTGTCATCTCTTCCCAGGCTTCATGCCCAGAATCATTTTGGAACGCACAAAGCTGTCCGATATTTCGATTTAGGGTTTAGGGTTTAGGGTTTAGGGTTTCGGGGTTTTAGGGTTTAGGGTAGGCATCCCAAAGATTCTTGAACACATGAAGGCCTACTCGTGCTGGAAATTTGTCTGACTCGAAATATGAAGCCCAAAAAACTGTCCCAGACTTCGATTCCCAGAGATTCTTGAAGATGCGAAAGCCGAGTCGTAATTAGAATCCCAATTTGCCCGATTTGAACTAGGAGACTGTCAATGACTCCCAGAAACACAAAACTGTCTGACATTGCAGTTGTGAAAGCCCGAAACCCTGAGCCGTCAAAACCCTAAAATCCTAAGCCCCATGAGCCACATAAACCCCCAAAGCCTGAAGCACCAGACCCTGAACCTTAAGCCCTGAGCCCTGAGCCCTAAACCCTAAACCCTAAACCCTAAACCCTAAACCCTAAACCCTAAACCCTAAACCCTAAACCCTAAACCCTAAACCCTGCAAGGCTTTGTCGGCCAGGCGGCCGCCTTTGGCAAAGTCCAGGCTTGCACTCGGAGGTCGCATCGTTCAGCTCCTCGTCCACCTGATGGAGCCTCATGGGTTTAGGGTTTAGGGTTTAGGGTTTAGGGTTTAGGGTTTAGGGTTTGGGGTTTGGGGTTTAGGGTTTGGGGTTTAGGGTTTGGGGTTTAGGGTTTGGGGTTTAGGGTTTGGGGTTTAGGGTTTGGGGTTTAGGGTTTGGGGGTTTAGGGGTTTGGGGGTTTAGGGGTTTAGGGGTTCAGTAGAGCGCCTCTCCCCCTGGCTGGAGGAGGAAGAGGCGGAGGAGGCAGAATCCAGTGCATCTCCTCGCCAATCCGCGTTTTGGAGTTGTAGGGGCGTTCGGGATGTGGGGTTTGGGAGTTTAGGGTTTAGGGTTTAGGGTTTAAGGTTTAGGGCTTCGGAATTTAGGGTTTAGGAATTCAGGGCTTAATTAGGGTTTAGGAATTTAGGGCCCGAAGCCCTGAACCGAGAACCCCAAACCCTAAACCCCCCCCTCAATGCGGTGGGTAGGGTAAGCCCGGTAGCCATCACCAGCAGTCCCCCAGCTTTCAAAGGTTTAGCTTCGAGGGACATAACAGTGTGATCAATTGACATACCTTTTGTGCCCAAGGCTTAACGGTGTGATCATTGACACACCTTTTGTCCAGACCATGTCCTCTATTTCAGGGGTTCATGAAAATTTCTAACATCTAGCCGAAGTGCTTGCCTGGCCATAAACCCTTGGGCGCTAAGGATTATAGGGTTTACTAACGACCTTCATGCCGCTATATAGAACCACTAGAGCCAGTGATTTTTGAGTTCCGCGTGTGGGGTCTTATCCTAAGGGGCGTTCATATGTGGGTTTGGGGTTGGGGGCCCTTACATCCTAAATCACAAGCATCCGGTTGAAAGGCGACCCCCCCCCACCCCCCCCCCCCAAGTGCGGTTTAGGTGTTAGGGTTTAGGATTTCGGGTTTAGGTCTTTGTTTTGTTCTTGTTTGGTCGGGCGTGAAAGAGAGGGGGGGGGCTTTGCGCACCTGATCCCCAAACCCCGAAGGCGCTGCCTTCTAGAGTGCTTCCCACCGAAGATGGAAACTGTGCCTGTGCGTGCCACGTCTGGTGGGGTGTAGAGTCTAGCAAGGGTTTAGCTATCTAGGATTCAGGAGCACTCGAAAGTGCACCGGCAAAACGGTGCAGGCCGACCAAAAATCAGGGTGCCCGCCTTTGCTTCAGAGTACATAGCGAGTTGGCACTTAGGCTAGAACGAAGATGGTGACAAAGGCAATGATAGCAAGAAACCATCACGAAAACATGACCCATGACATAAGTAAGTAATTCTGTCAGTAATAACAGAAATATCGAATCATAAGCTGAGGGTTTGAGGGCTTGAGGCACCGCCGGACACAGTGTGTGGTGTCATGGCCAGTGCTGGCTGCAATTCTTCAGAGGGCCGCCGGGTTTAGGGTTTAGGGTAGCAGGGGTTCAGGATGTCAGGTTCTGGGGCTTGCGTTTTGAATATGGGGACTTCAGCAAAGCTGTCCCTTTAGAGCCCCAAGCGAAGATCTTTACAAGCCCCTTGGAAGGCGGAACCTGCCAGCTGCTTCACTACATGCCTAACCCTGGGTTTAGGGTTTAGGGTGTAGGGTTTAGGGTTTAGGGTTTAGGGTTGAGGGTTGAGGGTTTAGGGCTGCATTTAAAAGAATAAAGCCTAAACCCTGAGCCGAAAGCCTTGTAAGGCTCAAAGGCAAGTCCCCGAAGCTGTGTGCCCAGGTTGTCGGGTTAGGGTGTAGGGTTTCGGATTTAGGGCATGCCGAACGGAACTGCGCTTTGTGAGCGCGCAGTAGTCTGCAGACCTACCCGCCAAAAGACCGGCCACTTGCAACTTTCGTGGTGTTCGGCCTTCTTTTTGTACAAAGCAACATGTGTTCTTGATGCACGGCGGTTTAGATGAACGAACTTGATATGAAACTCGTCTCTGGGGCCACCTATGAGTTGTGCTTCGGACAGTTGAGTCGCGTAGGGGTTCAGCTTTAGGGCACTTGAAATACTTGGGAGAACTGGGAACACTTGGGTTGCTTGGATCACTTGGGTCACGTCACTTACAATTTGCGGCGCACAGGCACTAGCATCACCCTGGGTCACTTGGGACACTTGGGTCACTTCCTGTGTTGTGTTACAAGGCTCTCTTGTGGTACCTAGGTGACCTTGTGACACCCAAGACAGACTTGGGACTTGGTGTGACTTGGCTCAGATTTGGGTCTTTCGGCGTCATTTGGGACACTTGGAGAAGACCGGGACACCTCATTCACTTGGTCACTTGGGACACTTGAGTCATTTTGTTCCAGGGCCTAGGACCATGCGCACGAGCGGCGGGGTTTAGGGTTGTATATGCATATCTATGTACAGTGACAATTGCTGACTCGGCCTATGTCTGGCCTGGTGCGTCTGGAGGCCGGCTCGGGTTGGGTTAACCAGCCCAAAGCCCGCCCACCACCCCAAAAGCATCTGAACCTCAAACCCTGCAGGGTTTAGGGTGGAGGGTTGTGGGGGTTTAGGGTTTAGGGTTTAGGGTTTAGGGTTTAGGGTTTAGGGTTTAGGGTTTAGGGTCTAGGGTCTAGGGTCTAGGGTTGAAGGAACACTGCCTCCGAGACTGGCGTTTGGCGGCTGCTGCTCCGGCTGGGGACCCTTCCGGCTCTTGGGGGTTTGGGTTTAGGATTTGGGGTTTATGGCTTATAGGGTTTAGAGGGCTTAGGGCTTAGGGTTTAGGGCCTGGAGCGCAATGTGGTAGAGTAAGTTGGCCTTAGGTTTAAGGGCTTTAGGGTTCTAAGCGCTTCTCTCCCAGGTTTGAAGGTTGCAGGGGTTTAGGGCTTAGGGTCTGAGGCTTGCATCTTCAGCCTTAAAGTTTAGGGTTTAGGGTTAGGATTGACTTCGTTTCTTGGAGGATCGGGGAGGTACAAAGTAGGAGTCGCAAGAACCCCCAAGGGGGGAGAGGGGCCGAAGTTTGGGCCATCCTTTGCTGAATAACCCTGCGGAATAGCAAGGCGTGAGTTTCAACTCCCGGGTTTAGGGTTTAGGGTTTAGGGTGTAGGGTTTAGGGTGCAGGGTCCTCCTGTAAAGGGCAGAATGCCCACCCCTCCCTCTCCAAAGGAGCCCCGTGTGTATCATCGCCGTTGAATGCCGCCTTGCCAGAGAAACCAAACGAAGTCTGCATAGGTGAATTGCCAAGTCTCATTGCAAGTCTGAAGGAAACGATTCCCACCAAAACCCTATAACCTGAACCCTGATAAGGACCTGAACACTGGTAAGCCTCAAGCCCCGAACCCCAAACCCCCAAACCGTGTGCTCTACAGGTCCTCCTTTTGAATCTGTCTCGGATTCTGTGAGGATTTCCGAAAGTGTTTTTGGCGCAGGTGCCCATGTAAGGTACCTACTAACCCTAAGCCCCAACTGTAACTGAGAGACACCCGGAGAATCTTACGCCACCCCTAACCCTATGCCCTTACACGGCCCTACGCCCCATTGAAAACAAAGGAACGGGTCCTGATGCCAGGCTTCCTCTCCAGCTTCTGCTGCTGCCTTTAGGGTTTAGGGCTTAGGGCTTAGGGCTTAGGGTTTAGGGTTGTGCTGGGCGTTCTTTTGCCATCCGGCGCGGGGGGTTAAGGCTTTAGGGCTTGCGACACTCCACTGTTCTAGCAGTTCTAGCCTCAAACCCTAAACCCGAAACAACAAAGGCTTCCTATAGGGGTCCGAATACTTACTAGTAGTATTCTCTTGTGGTCCCTTTGTAATTATACGATAATAATCCCCCAAACCCTGTTCTAACTCTTCAGGCCACTTTCTGAGACTGGAAGTGCTCTGAACAAACGCTAAACCCTAAACCCTAAACCCTAGACCCTAAACCCTAAACCCTAAACCCCAAACCCTGAATTGACATCAACTTTGGGGCCTGAGGGTTCTTTTGGGGTGCTGTGGCCGTTTCGGTTTGGGGTTTGGGGTTTACGGTTTGGGGCTTGGGGTTTGGGGCTTGGGGCTTGGGGTTTGGGGTTTCAGAGGCGCGCCAAGACTTTCGGACGAGCTGCTGCTCCAAGTTTTGCCGCCCCCTGCAAGGGAGGGGGCCTTTTTGTTGGGGTTTGGGGTTTTAGGGTTTTAGGGTTTTAGGGTTTTAGGGTTTTAGGGTTTTAGGGTTTTAGGGTTTTAGGGTTTTAGGGTTTTAGGGTTTTAGGGTTTTAGGGTTTTAGGGTTTTAGGGTTTTAGGGTTTTGGGGTAGGGGCTTAGGAGGGTTCATGAACCAATCAGTGGGAGTTTTGGGGGTTTGGGGTTTTGGGCCTAGCTCTGGATAGGTTCGGGCGCCGCTCCTTCGGCGCTGGTTGTTGGGTAAACACAAAACTGTCACTGCTCCTGGAACGCCTAGAAAGTCATAATGGCTGTTCCTGGAACATGGTGAAAGCTCTAAAGGGAGACTTGCGCAGTTTCTCACTGTCAGGGAGCATTCGGGATTGCGATGTTAGCTACCTGGCCGAAGTGCTCAGGCTGTAGGTTCGAGGGCTTATGGTGTAGGGTTGATCACCAGGTCACCGGAACATCTTCCATTTTTGGGTTCCTCAAATATTCCAGGGTTTAGGGCTTAGGGTACGTGGTCCCCGCAAGAAGGTCCGCTATACTACTGCCCTTCACCGAACTTCTGGATGCCACCCAAATCCCTAGGGTTCTTTCCCCCCCCCCCCCACCACCCCCCGCCCCCAGACACCCCTCCCTTTATTACTGGGGTGTAGGATTTAGGGTCTTTATGGTTGAGGGTTCAAAGCACCACGAGCACATGACAGGAGAAAGATGCTTGCGCTAACCTAAACTAACCCTAGACCCCTAAACCCTTGAACCCTTAAACCCTTAGACCCTTGAACCCTTCAACCCTTAATCCCTAAACCCTGCAAGGTAAGAAAGGCAGGATCCCTTTCCGATGAAGTGTGCAACAAACGATGCAAGCACTACTAAGTTCCCCAGCAACCTTTGAGACAAAAGAATGGGTACCCTTATTGGTCAAATCAAATTTCCAGAAGCCTACAACCTTAAAGCGAAGTAGGTATACAGCCATCATCCCAGGTTAGATCACGGTTCTGTTCTTGGAACCTGAGATCCGGGAACCCTGCATACGTGAGTTCTGCTGGGCCCCTAGAAAGACAGGGTTCAAACAAACCCTAAACCCTAAACCCTAAACCCTAAACCCTAAACCCTAAACCCTAAACCCTAAACCCTAAACCCTAAACCCCAAAGAAGCTCGGCCCTGCCTTCTCTGCCTGAACTCGTTGGCGCGCTGCCAGTCCTCCGTGCTATCCGCAACTCCTAAAACCCATGGCACTGACACCCTATGCCCAAGCTTTTCAACTCTGTACCCGTAGGGTTTAGGTTTAGGGTTTAGGGTTTAGGGTTTGGGGTTAGGGTTTAGGGTTTGGGGTTTAGGGCGACCTGAAACCGGAGAATCCAAGATGGGCCGCCAAAGCCTAAATTCCGAACTTCCAATTTCCCCGGAGGTACACCTTCAACCCTGAACACCAAACTCTAGACCTACTTGGGTTCGTGGTATTAAGCCAATGATAACTGTAGTTATAACCCCGCTTATAAGCCCCTGAAGTGCCCAAATATTTGGATATAATAGGGTTTATTTCAGTACAGAGATAATTGGGCCAATGAGTACCATGAACCTCCGAGTAGAAACCTTTAGGCCAGAACACAAAAACCCTAAACCCTTAACCCTTAAACCCCGAACCAACCAATTCAACCTTCACAAGCGGACGCAAGGAGCTTGCGTCAGCGCATCCACAAGAGCGCAGACAAGCAGGGAACACGCCCGTTCTATACTGGTTTGGAGCTGTAGGGGTTGAGGGTTTAGGGTGTCGGGTTCAGGGTTTGGAGGGCTGTGACGAGCATGCTCGGGAAATTAGAATCTGGGGGGTTGCTGGGCGGATGGAGGGGGGCGGGGGGGGGCTATTTTTTTGGGGGGGGGTTTCTGAGGGGTGCCACCCGAAAGCATAAACCCTAAACCCTAAACCCTAAACCCTAAACCCTAAACCCTAAACCCTAAACCCTAAACCCTAAACCCTAAACCCTAACCCCCTAACCCCCAAACCCCAAACCCTAAACCCGAACCGTTGTGGGACGAGGCAACTTTGACCCCAATCCCTTCCCGCGACTCCTCCGTCTGTCGGAAATCGGGGGCAGGGCCTCATGGCTTGAAGGGTGTACCGTCCTAGGGTTTAGGATTTTAGGGTTTAGGATTTTCGGGTTTATAGGATTTAGGGTTTAGGGTTTAGGGTTTAGGATTTTAGGGTTTAGTGTTTAGGAGCCTAGGGTGCAACATGGGTCAGCTGAACGCCTGAGTTCTGCGGACGTGCAGACACCCCAATTCCGGCCAAGAGCTACTCGAAACGAGGCCGCAACCAGAGTTAGCCAAAGCCAAGCCCCTCACATCGCACGAGTCCTACGGGCCCTGAGGGCCTGTCTCATCAAAAAGAGGGGTCCAAAAGTGCATCAGAAGTCAAGCTTCTAAAGTTTCCCTGAACCCTGAACCCTAAACCCTAAACCCTAAACCTAAACCCGTTTCGGGTGGCGACCTCTTTTCCGGGGGACCTTTGGGGCCCCTAGGTCTGCAACCCATCCCCGGGGATTTCGGAGGCCTCTAAACAAGTTTCCATCCGGAGCGCAGCTAAGGTGTAGGGTTTAAGGTTTAGGGTTTAGGGTTTAGGGTTTAGGCCAAGTTGAGGGTCTATTCGGGATTAGGGATTCAGGTTGAGGGCTTTTAGGGTTTAGGGTGTCCCCTACTGGTCTGCCCTGGATCTTCTGCTGCTCACGCCCGCGACAGTCGGGCTCCCGGCGCGGCGTGCGGCGTGGTGCTGTGCAAGGGGCGCTGGACGACCTCCCAGGATTGCGCAAGGGCCCGGTGTCGGGGCTTAGGGTTTAGGATTTAGGGTTAGGGCTTAGGGCTTAGTGTGTTTCGTGTTTCGGGTTCCGGGAGCACTGCCGAGGTTGCTTTGTGCTTGCCGGCGTTGGGTTCAAGGTTCAGGGATAAGGGGCTTAGGGTTTAGGGCTTAGGGTTTAGGGGCATGTCAGCAGGTCATCGGAGCGCCGGCAGGCCCTTCAAGGACTAAACGGAAGGTCAGCGGGACAACGGTCGGCCCTGTTTCAGGGACTGAAGGAGGGGCCCTTACAAGGGAATCTAGGAGCCATAGTTATATGGGGGATATCTTGGGGCTACCTGTTTTATATAGAGTTTTGGGAAGACTTGGTAAGGCTGTGGGAGAACACAGACGCCTGAACCCTAAATCCCAAGCAGCCCCAAGCCCCACAATGCAATCCCATTGAACCCTGTAAACAGGCTCCTACATCCAGGGCTTAAGGCTTAAGGCCTCCTACTCAGGGCTTGGGGTTTGGGGTTCGGGTTTAGGGTTTACTACTTACGAAGTCCTGGTACTAGTACTATGACTACTCTACTACAACTACAAATAACGAGATTTCTGTCCCGCGCATGTCAGACGATCCTCTTCGAAGCGCTACGGCGTAGGTATCCATGCAAGTTCGCAAGGCTTTACAGGGTTAAGGGAAAGGGTTAAGGGTTTCGAACCTCAACAGCCAAACTCCAAACTCCCCAAAACCCTACCTCTCCAACTCCCCAAGTCCCTATTAGTCCCAGACTGTCGAAGTCCCTGAGCCCTAAGCCCTAAGACCTAAAGCTTGAGTAGCTCAACAACCATGTATAATACGGGCACCCTTTTAATGGGGTAGGTTACTTTATAAGGGAACCCAGAACCACAACCAGGTAAAGGGGTACCCCCCCCCCCCCCCCCCACCCTCCCCCCCCCCCTCCCCCCCCCCCCCCCCCCCCCCCTCCCCCCCCCCCCCCCCCCCTCCCCCCCCCCCTCCCCCCTCCCCCCCCCCCTCCCCCCCCCCCCCCCACCCCCCCCTCCCCCCCCAAACCCTAAACCACAAACCCAAACCCCAAACCCCAAACACCAAACCCTAAACCCTAAACCCTAAACCCTAAACCCTAAACCCTAAACCCTAAACCCTAAACCCTAAACCCTAAACCCTAAGCCAAAAGGATCTCGGAAGCTGAAGGCCCCAAACCCCAAACCCCAAACCCCAAACCCCAAACCCCAAACCCCAAACCCCAAACCCCAAACCCCAAACCCCAAACCCTAAACCCTAAACCCCCCTAAGCTCTCAAGGTCTGCAGGCGCCTATTTCGGTCCACGAGGCTCTCCAGGCTCACCTTCGTGGAGGCAGCTCAGGGCTTCTAAACAGGGTGTAGCGTTTAGGGTTTAGGGTTTAGGGTTTGGGGTTTGGGGTTTGGGGTTTAGGGTTTAGGGTTTAGGGTTGAGGGTTTAGGGTTTGGGGCTCGAGGCGGAGAGAGGGTTCAGGGCTTAGGGTTTGGGGTTTAGGGCTTAGGGTTTAGAGTTGCAGCAAGAAACTCAATCATTGCGCCAAATCGCACTCATCCGATCATTTTTCGAACCACAGAGCACGATCCTCGACAGGGTGTGCCAGTGCCCAGTCACTGGCAGCGCCACGACCGCTTTCTTCAGAGATCTGCTGTCGGGCGCCTGTCCGCGTGAGATTGGACAGCAATGCCGTTGGACAGCACTGCGCGGGCTGCGAAGGCCACACCGAAAATGGTTTAGGGTTTAGGGTTTTGGGTTTAAGGGTTAAGGGTTTAGAGTTTATGGTCTAATCTAAGTCCCTGGTTTAGGGGCACTGATCTGCGACCTGGGGGAGGGATAGGAGTGCAAACACCTGATGGCCCTTTGAGTCTTGTCTAGTAGGCGGTTCAGGATTGCTACTATAGCCCTAAATCTTAAATCCTAAACCCTAAACCCCCCAATCATTGACTCCGTTGGCCCTTGGCCCCCTGAACTCTCAGAGCCCTCAGCCCCCAAAGAAAGCCCAGAGCCCGGCGGGGCCGGAGGGCAAGGTGTCAAGGAGGACGCTGAACAGCGATGCCTGCGACCAGTGAAACTTTTGGGGATGTTGCCCCTTATACCAACAGTCCTTAACAGGGTTCAGGGTTTGGGTTTAGGGTTTAGTATTATAACGGGGGGTACTAGAATGCCGTTTAAGGACTGCTAGTATAGGGGGTGAACATCCCAAGTACTGTAACTCTTGGTGAAGCCACCTAGGAGCCTAAGGGTTGAAGGGGTTGTGGTTTAATCTTACTTCTCCGAATAACCGAAGGAACCAAAAGGGTTTAACTTTAGTATTCCTACTGAGTAAGGAAAACAAAAAGATTAACTTTGGTATTCATACTAAGTAATAAGGAAACCCAAAAGGTTCATGAAGTTCAACTACTGGCTTAGTAAGTTTGGGTGTGCTCTATGCTGCAAGTTATCAGAAGGCGCGGCTTTGGGTTTAGTTGTATTAGCGGTCCTTAGCAGGAAGAGGTGCGCGGAATTCCGGAAAAAAGCCTAAACCACCCTCCCGAGCCCTAAGCTTACATCCTGACAGTCTGACAGATAGGAAGAGCCTGGGCATTGTGGAAAAGGCTTCCCCGGGTGTCTTTCTCATCTTCTTCATCTTCAGCTCCGCCCGACTTCTCTGAGCAGCGAGTCAGCAACACCAAGCAGCGCAGCCACTGTTGCTTTTGGTCAAGCAGCCTCGACCCCTAACCCTAAACCCCAAACCCAAAACCCTAAACCCCTACGCCCTAAACGGCACGTAGCCTGCGATGGGTGGCCTGAGAGGCCAGAACTTCAGCGGCGAAGCTCCGGGCTTAGAGCTTGGGAGGGTACTAGCGTTTAGGGTTTAGGGTTTAGGGTTTAGGGTTTAGGTTTCGGGTTGTCCAAGGGGGTTTTATGTAGGGGTGAGGGCTTCATTCGCTAGAGTTCAGGGTTTGGGGATTTGGGCGGCTTCGACAACATGAGTGCCTTGAGGGAGGCTTTTGGAAGCACTTGTTTAGATGCGTTCCTTGCACAAACTACTAGATCTCGAGCTCAGGGCGCAGCGTTTAAGGCCCTAACCCTAAACCCTAAACCCTCGGGAGAAGAACAGATACCCTTGTTTGCTTCATGGGATCCCGGCATTAAGAAAAGGAGAACAAGGAACCTTAGACTTAGACCCTAAACCCTAAACCCTTAGGGTACATGGCCCCTCATTCAGAGCCCTTTACTGGGGAACCCTCACATACCCCCTGTCAACCCTATAACACCCAAGGGCTCATACAGGGATTAGGGTTTACGGTTTAGGGTTTAGGGTTTAGGGTTCAGAACCCTTGCAGACCATCTTAAGGGGCCATGTATCTTCCCCTGGATAGACCATAAACCCTGCAAAACCCCTGCTCAACACCGCTGCGAGGGGTTAGGGTTTAGGTTTCGGGTATGGGGTATATATAAGGAGGGACCTTCAGAAGGGGCCCTTAATCTTATTCCCCTATATAATCATTATATACATATACATATATATATATATATATATATATCTTATATAGTCCCTATATACCTAAATATCCCCTAAATCAGCCCCAAGAAACCCCCAAGGTTCCTTTTCGGGGTCCCTCCTTGACAGGGTTCAGGTTTAGATAAACCCCGCCAAATGTGCTCCACAAACAATCTGGAAACTGACATTTTTTTGGAGAAATCTTGAAATATCCTTAATTCCAAATCTGTGCTATTATTTGGCAGTCCCTTTATATCGTCTGCCGCTTTAAGAAAATCAGACAGACCATAGCTGGTAGTCGGTCGGTGTAAGCCCTGAACCCTAAACTCTAAACCCTAAACCCTGAACCCTGAACCCTGAACCCTAAACCCTAAACCCTAAACCCTAAACCCTAAACCCTGAACCCTGAACCCTGAACCCTAGGCCCTCTCTCTGCACGCCTCCGGGCCAAACCCGAAGCCCTAAACCCTAAACCCTAAACCCCAAACCCTGAACCATAAACCCTAAACCATATAAACCCTAAACCCTCTCTCCGCGCGCCTTCGGGCGCGGGGGAGTGCGGCTGGAGTCCGGAGCCTGCACCTGCTACCGGCTACCCAAAATGGCTAAACCCTAAACCCTAGACCCTCCCTAAACCCTAAACCCTAAACCCTAAACCCGAAACCATTGGGTGTTAGAGTTTTTGGGGGTTCAGTGCTTCCGGCTCTTATGAGGAACCTCGGAACCCCCTCGAAAAAAGAGGGCAGAAGGCCACAAATGAGGCTTAAGATGGAAGCCTAAACCCTAAACCCTAAACCCTAAACCCTGAACCCTGAACCCTGAACCCTAAACCCTAAACCCTAAACCAAAAGGATCTCAAAAGCCGAAGCCCTAAACCCCAACCGCCGAAAATAAACCCTGTACTACTGTAATCCCTATCAAGGTATATCAGCCATAAATCCGAACCTAAACCCCAAACCCTAAACCCTAAACAAACCCTGTAAACCCTAAACCCTCAGAACTACCGTGGGGTTTCTGAAATCCTTTGCTCCATGTTGCTGTTGAAAGGGTTTAGGGTTTAGGGATAAGGGTTTAGGGTTTAGGGTTTGGAGTTTGGAGTTTAGGGTTTGAGGTGTGTGGGTTTCGGGTTGGGGGTTTCGAGTCAGAGTCCTTATGGGACCTAAACCCGAGAACCCACAAAATGCAAACCACAAAGCATCTGGGTACTTCGCTTCTTCTCTTCGACTGGGCCCTATAATAATTCGAAGTGGGGCATCTAGGGTCAGCCCGGATTAGGGCCACAGAGCTTTGAACATATTTCCAAACAAGCCCAGAACCGCCGCGCACAGCGCGTTAACTTGATGGTGGCACAAGCAAATTGCGGGGGCTCAAATCCGTCCCCGGTCGCGTCTGCGACCGTAACGGCCAAATCAAACCCGAATGTGGATTCCCAACACCCTACCTCGCATGATTCAGCATTGACTTGAGGAAGCAGGCAAGCTGAGCATGCCCCCCCCCCCCCCCCCCCCCCCCCCCCCCCCCCCCCCCCCCCCCCGCCCCACCCCCCAAACCCGAAACTCTAAACCCTAAACCCCCGCCCACCCCCTAAACCCCAAAGCCCTGAGACATCTGTTCTTCCAAAAAGCTCATGTCTGCGCCATGGCTCACACACGCTAAACTCATCATGCTCCTCCAGCCACTGTCCAGACACGCCTATTAGGGCTTGGGTGTTGAGGGTTTAGGGTTTGGGGTTTAGGGTTTAGGGTGTATTCGCCTCAGCCCAACTCCCCAGAACCCTAAACCCCCAAACGAGCCAATCTTGTAGAGAAAAACTCACTCAGTAACCAGGAGACTCACCCTTGAGTTTTGGGGAACCTTTTTCACGATCCTTCAGGTAGTATAGGGGCCATATTCGTAGCATGTTAAGGGGAACCTGGAGGGGTGCAATCTTAGGGGTAGACTCAGACAAGGCCATCATGGCTCTTGAAAGCCTTGCCCTGACTCGTTGAAGGTCCAGGGTTGACTTGGGCTCTGAGTGCCATCTAAAATAGCTGGAGGCACCCTGATGCCCTAAACCCTAAACCCTAAACCCTAATAAACCCTAAACCCGAAACCCTAAACCCTAAACCCTAAACCCTGAACCCTGAACCCTGAACCCTAAACCACCTGAAGTGGCTGGAGGCACCCTGAGACGGGGGGGGAATGTCTTCTTCCCCGTACGCACTTCGTCAGGGAAGCTCGATGCTAAAAAACACTTGATAGTCCGGTAGCCATATTACAAAAAGGGTCCCCTTGTTCGGTTTAAGGTTTGGGGTTTAAGGCTTAGGTTTAGGGCTGCGATTACTTAATAAGGAACCTTGAACCCAAACAATGGGCGAAAGGGGTACTACTGGGCTACCAAGAACAAGAGCATCGTGCCCGTGCTGCAGGCGAGAGGTCTGGGGTTTTGGATCTTGTTTCTGGGGTCGACTTTGAACTGACCCTAATTCCCAAAAACCCTAAACTTGGCCCTAAACCCTAGGCGCCTAAACCCCAAAACCCTACACTCCTGAACCCCAAGCCGTAAGCCCTAAACCCTGAACCCTAAAAACTTGAACCCCGAATGCGAAACCCTCATAAACCCCTAACCTCTACAGACCCCGAGCCCCTTCAGGCTGTAAACCGCAGGAGCCGAGCTTTCACGACCTTGGCGCTGCGATGTAGGGCAGTACATTCAGGGCTTAGGGTTTAGGGTTTAGGTCTTGGGGTTTAGGGTTTGGGGTTTAGGGTTTGGGGTTTAGGTCTTAAGCTTAGGGTTTGGGCTTTCGAATCCCAGACCTTCTAAAAGCCACGCAGAAGCGCGGGCACTCTGACCCCAGAAAGCTACCTGTCTGCGGCTTGCTCAGCCAGGCGAAGGCGCTTCACCTCCGCAATGGCTTGCGGCTTGCATTAAATGTTTAGGGTTAAGGGTTAAGGGTTCAGGGTTAAGGGTTCAGGGTTCAGGGTTAAGGGATAAGGGTTAATTGTTGAGGGTTTAGGGTCAGTGCATTACATCATGTACTCTAATCATTAATACTGGGTGCCTTCAAAGCCTACTGTTTGTAGGTCACTAAATTCTTAGGTTGCCTACAACACGCTAAGCTTCGGGTTCTTGAGGCAGTATCATCCCCCCCAATTGTTTCATGGGGTGCCGTTTACGCTGCTTGCGGGGCCCAGAGACCTTTATGCCCTTCAATTCCCTAAATCATGTGGGGATTTACAAAAAAAAGGACCCCCCAAATAGTAGAAGTCCCTTTTCTTAGGGACCCCAAAAAGGGTGCCCCTAATTTCGAAAACCCCTAAACCCAAAAGCCAAAACCCTAAACCCTAAACCCTAAACCCTAAACCCTAAACCCTAAACCCTAAACCCCTGTATTAGGGATCAATTCGCAAATGATGATGAATGTCTTAATTGAAGCGTGTTGGGCTCTCCGGGAGGTGCCTCGGGGCAGTGGAGTTGTGGTTTAGGGTGTAGGGTGTAGGGTGTAGGGTTTAGGGTTTAGGGTTTAGGGTTTAGGGTTTAGGGTTTAGGGTTTAGGGTTTAGGGTTTAGGGTTTAGGGTTTAGGGTTTAGGGGGTATAGGGGTTTAACACAGTTCTCTGAATCAAAATGTCAGGAATCAACCGAAAATGTCGAATGTGCAAGCTGCCACTCAGTGTCCCTAAATCCCTAAATCCCTAAACTCCTAAACCCCTAAACCCCTGAACCCTCAACCCCTAAGCCTGAACCCTAAAGTCCGGCTGAGGGCTCGCTAGCCCCAAACCGTCCGAGCGCTCAGCAAGCGACCTGACCACACGCCACGTGCAGCCCAGGAAAAGCTGGGGCTGCTGAACGCTTTGGCAAGATGAGCACACCCCCCGCGCCCCCGGGCCCAACACTTTGCCAGCGCCGCTAGGGAGGGGGAGCCAGTTCGGGAGCCGGCTCTCACCCGGCCTCTACCGATCTGGAGGTCAAGACGGGGCGGCCAGCCCCCCGTGCCAACATTGTTCCTGTCTGATCGAGGGACCCTTTAAGACAGTCGTACGGCTGCAGTGGAACAGGCCCACTGCGGATAAGGGCACCAACCAGACTCTGGGGCCGAAACCCTAAAATACTATACGGGTGGGTGTACCGCCGTGAAAGCCAATCTATAGGGCCTTCGACGCGCGCCAAGAACGTTGCCACACCCTAAACCCTAAACCCTAAACCCTAAACCCTAAACCCTAAACCCTAAACCCTAAACCCTAAACCCTAAACCCTAAACCCTAAACCCTAAACCCTAAACCTAAACCCTAAACCCTAAACCCCCATTTGGGTCTGATTTGGGCACCTCATGGTCCGCCCCTCGGCCCCAGAAATCCTAAGCCAGGATGGCCCTTCAAACATTATAGGGTTTAGGGTTTAGGGTAAACTTTCAACCCTCTGACAAAAATTCCTAAATAGAACCCTCTTACCGAGTAAGAGGCCCTAAGCCCCAGAACAAGAGCTTAGGGTTTAGGGTTTACGGGTTCAGCGGTTTGGGGTCCACCTTGCCTGCTCTGCAAGGACCCTGTTGCGTTCGATGCGCTTTTGCCGACCCACGGCCGCCCATCTGGGAGTGATCCCAAGGTTGTGACAGGTTTAGATCGGAAAGGTTTTGGTTTTGGGGTTTAGGGTTTAGGGTTTAGGGTCTAGGGTCTAGGGTCTAGGGTTTAGGGTTTAGGGTCTAGGAGAGACTACAAAGCTGAAGAACAGAGAGCTCCCTTCTGAAGGCTGTCTAAGACTTCGAGTTTAAAGTGCAAACCCCTGAAGCCATAACCCTAAACCCCAAACCGGGGTACCCTAAACCCTAAACCCTAAACCCTACAGGGTGTTCGTGGTTCAGGGTGCAGGCCTTGTGACTGCTCATGGCCTGTCGATGCTGTTGGGGTGGGTTTAGGGTTGAGGGTTTGGTTTTAGAGTTTAAGTGTTTAGGGTTAAGGTTTAAAGATTCAGGTTTGGTACTCGAGCTGTTGTACCACAACGCTAACTGGCAAAATATCCCCAAGCCTAAATCACCAAAAACCAGGAACCTTGCTGAATCTTTTTGGAACCCTCAGCCCTACGCCCTCTCAATCCTACTTGAAGGTTCATGGTACTTACTAACCAATTATAACTGGGCTTCTAACCCTACTTATAATTGGGATAACCCCTATAAGGCCCTTTAGGGGTATTATAAGTAGGGTTATAAGTACAGTTATAATTGGTTAGTAAGTACCATGAACCTTCAAGTACGTCCTCAGCCGCAGGCTCTCTGCTCATGGCTGCCTGACAGGTGGCGCAATTCACGGGTGTCTGGGCCGTTTCCCTGCCCCGTGTCCTTGCAAAACCGGATGCACCCTAAACCTGAGCAGTTGCAGTTGATTGAACCCTAAACCCTAAAACTCTAAACCGAAGCCCTGTTGTTCATGATTCCTAGAGCTGGGCCTGGACCATAAACCACCCCAAACCCTAAACCCTAAACCCTAAACCCTAAACCCTAAACCCTAAACCCCAAACCCCAAACCCCAAACCCTAGACCCGCTTTGGGGGGACCATGTTCGCCATCTTAAACCCACAGCCCTCCGGCTGCGAACGCCTCCAACTCCTCGCTCTTACTCTCCCGGCTCTGAAGCTCCTTGCGTAGGTTTAGGGTTTAGGGTTTAGGGTTTAGGGTTTAGGGTTTAGGGTTTAGTGTTTAGGGTTTAGAGTTAGTGTTTATGGTTTAGGGCTAGTTTAATCTAGGCCCCAGAGTAACCTACGAATAAAAGGCTGCCCTTTTGGGTCTAAAGGGGCTTTTAAGGGAACCTAAACCCTCAAAAAGGGCGGAATGAGGGCCTACTAATGGATCTGGCTTCTTGATCATCATTGGATCTTAGATGTTGTGGCATGAAGGGCGCGGGCATACTGCTCAGCGCCAGTGCGCGGCAAAATGTACAAGCCCCTGGGGTCAATTCAGGCTTCTTGAAAGCCTCAGTAGCCCACAAGATGAACGATGCAAGCGCACAAGACACATGAGGCCTCCCTGATGCATGCTGAAAGCAAGAGTCAACGGCAAAGCCTTCATTCCGCAAAGGATCCGGGCTCCGAATTCTCCGTTTGCACTTTGGGATTCTCTCTGACTCCATCCCGGAATCCTCCACCCTCTCGCACTTCGGCAACCACGCAACGAGGGTTCAAGGTTTAGGTTTCGCTCCTTAACTAAACCCTGTGCTGGCCCGGGTTCCCCCTTCCGCCCCCCACCCCCCGCAACCCCCCCACGCAACGGCAAAGGTCACTAAACCCCGGAATGCCAATCCCTAGAGGGGAAAGGGTTTAGTAATTAGGGTTTAGGGTTTAGGGTTTAGGGTTTAGGGTTTAGGGTTTAGGGTTTAGGGTTTAGGGTTTAGGGTTTAGGGTTTGCTGTGATAGGGCGTAGATGCTGTGAAGGTTAGGTTTCGGAACAAGCTCGAAAGCTTCGTGAGGTGCTGAAGAGCAGCTTTGGCCCGATTGTGGAGGGCCATCTAAACACTTTTCTCCCACCCCGCGCCGTCCAAGGCGGCAAAGCCACCCAAACCTATTCCTTTTAGGGTTTAGGCCTAAACTCAGACGACAGTCCACTCTTCAAAACTTTGATGTTGGTTGAATCCGAGAGTCAGGGGTGAAGGTAAGATAGAGGCCCCGAAAGCCGGGCCAGTAGGGCAGGGTCAGGGGGTCAGGGGGCCGGGCGGGGCACAAACGGAGGGTGGGGGTCAGGGAGAGGGGGGGCAGGGCGGGCAGAGGGGCCAGAAGGGTTAAAGGGCCAGAGGGCCAGGGGGGGCAGGGGGGGCCAGGGAGCCAGGGGGCCACGGCGGCCTCGACAAAAACTGATTGAGCACCCACCCTGCCTCTGAGGCCCGCTGTGGCGAAGGGTCCGGGTCCTCCTGGCCTAGGGGCCGGGTACCCCCCAAAAAGGCCAGCGAATCCAGGGTCAGGGGGGTGGGGTCTAGGGTAATGACTTCATTATAAGGGACCAGTACTGGTCCCGAAGAGAACGTGTTCCGGTACCGGGCCCATCATGGGCGCTACCGACCCCCATGCTGTGGGAGGCGGGCGAGCGACCTGGGTCGGCTTGTGCCATCGAGGTCAAAGGGCTTAAGCGCCGCCCCCCAACGTAGGGGGGCGGCCTAGGCCCTGAGTTTAGGGTTTAGGGTTTAGGGTTTAGGGTTTAGGGTTTAGGGTTTAGGGTTTAGGGTTTAGGGTTTAGGGTTTATAAACCCCTAAACCCTCTAAACCCTATAGGGTTTAGGGTTTAGGGTTTAGGGTTTCGGGTTTCGGGTTCAGGGCACCCCAACCCTTGCAACTTCGAACGGCTTATGCGGTCCTGGCTTTCAGCGGAGCGCGTGCCCACCCCAGCCTTGGAAGTTTGCGAGTTCTGAGAGGCAAGGAGGGAACTAGTAAGTACCCTATGGAATCCCTTGAAGGGCATGCTTTATACTTGAAAGGTTCATGGTACTTACTAACCAATTATAACTGGGCTTATAACCCTACTTATAATTGGGATAACCCCTATAAGGCCCTTTAGGGGTATTATAAGTAGGATTATAAGTACAGTTATAATTGGTTAGTAAATACCATGAACCTTCAAGTAGGGCTTACAGTGCGCGACCTCGGCGGCGTGTTGGAAAGGGTTCCAGAAGTGAAAGACTCCTGCTTCCTCCTTACAACCTCTTCTTGGATGGGTATGAAAGCTGAAGTCGGCGTACCTTTGCAGGAGTGTTCTACTATTAGGGTTTAGGGTCTAGGGTTTAGGGTTCGCCCAAAGGGAATTAGATATTCGAGCTTTCAGGTACGGCTTCGGGCCTTCACTAACCATATCATACTCAGGGAACCTTGAACGACAAAAAGGGAAAAGGGTGCCACTGAAGCCTAAACCCCTAAACCCGTAACCCTAAACCCTGAACCCTACACCCTAAACCCTAAACCCCTAAACCCCTAAACCCCAAACCCCAAAACCCTGAACCCTAAACCCGAAACGCGTACGGAGCCCCACACAAGACCTGGCACCCGAGCCCTGCAACCTCTGAGGTGTCAGGTTTTCGGGATGTAAGATGGTTTCAGGCTCTTCGCTTTGAATTGAGGCCCGTATATACCCCTTATATACCCCTTATATACCCCTTATATATATATATATATATATATTTATTTATATTTTTTTTATGGGTATAGTATCTTTAAGAGTTCTTTGTCGGTTTAGGGTTTAGGGTTTGGGGTTTAGGGTTTAGGGCCTTGGCACTCTAAAAGATACTAGGGCGATATATACATACACATATATATACATATATATACAGCCCCAGGAAAGCCAAGGGCACTTCAGCACCAACCGCCCCAAGAAGGTGAGGGTTTATGATTGTAGGACTGATAAAGTTCGGGTTTAGGGTTAACCTAAGCCCTAAACCCTTGACCCTAAACCCCAAACCCCAAACCCCAAACCCTAAACCCCAAACCCTAAACCCTAAACCCAAATATGGCTACCTGGCCATGACAAGGGTGTCGAGGTGTTGGGCTTCCGGCACTGTGGCTGTCGTCGAGATCCAGCTCGTCCTGCTCAGGGCAGTTCGCGCTCCCTCATTGGTTTAGGGTTTAGGGTTTAGGGTTAGGGCTAGGGTTGAGGGTACACAAGGCCTAGACCCCAAAACCGACACCCACAACCCACGACAGAAGAATCTCAGCCGGGTTCATGGCTTCATACGCCAGTTCTACATTTATCTGCTACTTATTTGCTTCAGAAGCCAAGAATACGGAATCACAATCCCCAGAGTGCCCTGATCTAACAAGGAAGAATATGGCTCATTTCTTTTCGGGTGGCTCTTAAGCAAATGGTAGTCTGTAGTTAGGTTTCTCGCCGCCCTCAGAAGTACTTGAAGGTTCATGGTACTTACTAACCAATTATAACTGGGCTTATAACCCTACTTATAATTGGGAGAACCCCTATAAGGCCCTTTAGGGGTATTATAAGTAGGGTTATAAGTACAGTTTTAATTGGTTAGTAAATACCATGAACCTTCAAGTAGGAGTGGTCTGACACGAGCAGTACAGGAGCAGCTCTTCCTACAGGATCTAGGGACTCTACCTTGGACCCCGAAGGTGGTAACCCTAAACCCTAAACCCTAAACCCTAAACCCTAAACCCTAAACCCTAAACCCTAAAGCCTAAACCGGTACCCTTGGATTTGGGGACCCTTTTGTTCAAATCCTCTAAGGGAATATGAGGGGCGAGATTAGGAGTATATTTAGAGCAACCTTTGGGTGTACCTGGTGTACTAGGGTTTAGGGTTTAGGGTTTAGGGTTTAGGGTTTAGGGTTTAGGGTTTCGGGTTTCGGGTTTAGGGTAACCTTCGGGGTTACGAGCCTTGACCGTTTGACCAAGGCGGCAGAAGGACATGACCCTCCTAAGACACTTACATCCCAAGCGCGCGCCTCTCTCGGGGTAAGGGCGTCCTCATCCTGGCCGCGACCCTGCTGGGCAGGCGAACTCTCGGGGGCCCTACAGGGATGGGAAGCTCGAGGTTGATTTAAACCCCTAAACCCTAAACCCTATAAGGGGTGAGGGAGCCTCAGAGCAGGTGTACTCCAATTGCTTGCTGCGACGCGGCTACCGGCTATAGCATCGCTGTGTTCGACGTAAGGATTTTAGAGGACAGGGCCCCGTGAACTCACACATTACCATCCAAACTTCATAGCGACCTTGCGTTTAGGTTCAGCTATTTACCGGAAAAGCGCCTTCAGTTTTAGGGTTTAGGGTGTTTAGGGTCGCTGTAGAGAAAGGTCCGGCCAGTTTTAGGGATTTGGGGTTTAGGGTTTATGGTTTAGGGTTTGTGGTTGAGGGTTTAGGGGTAAACCAACGGTAAACCAGGACTTCCGAACACACAAACCCTAAACCCTGAAAGTTGACGGGGCCATGAGCCATAAGCCAGAACCCCCCCCCCCCCCCAAAAAAAAAAAAGTGTTAGTCATTGTTTTCGGTTTCGACACAGCGCCGAGTCATGATTTTGCTGCGAAGGATCCGGCGCGTCACGCGAAAAGATATTTCTCAGCGTTGCACGCTCAGCAACGCGGCATCCGACGCGTCAAGTCACAGCCACACCGACGACCTATATATGCAATCGTCACCACCCTTATGCAAGATGCACAAACTGTGTGCTGACCGGCGCGACTTCGTACCTCAGAGATGTGCCTACTGTGCATCTGCAGCCTATGACCAGATGAAGCCTCGGCAGGCTCCATCACAAGCAAGCATCCTGACCCACCTCAAGATAGCCCCTTACGAGAATGGTTTTAACCATGCCCGTACCCGTCAACCCCAAGACTAAACTCTGAAACCCAAAGCCGCAATCCCTTGGTGAGGAGATGGTACTTGGAGGTTCATGGTACTTACTAACCAATTATAACTGCACTTGTAACTGTACTTATAACCATATTAGGGCACTTAAGGGGCTTATAAGTGGGTTATAAGTACAGCTATAATTAGTTAATAAGTACCATGAACCTCCAAGTAGTATAGGATCCCTAGCAAAGGAAAGCCATTTATTCAAGGCACTTCGTCCCACGCGCCTGGGTGTACTTCAAGTACGCATGCGACGTCCTGGGACGGCCTCACACCGCGACATTGTCACAGGGTTTAGGGTTTAGGGTTTAGGGTTTAATTTAGGCTTTAGGGGGTTTAGGGTTTAGGTTTAGGGTTTAGGGAGGGCCCTTTAAGCCCTAAACCCTCAACCCTAACCTTGAACCCTGAGCCCTTTCACAGTCCTCATCGAACCCTACTTTTTTCGACACTTACGAGCTCGACTCGAGCGACCCTAAACCCTCCCTATTCGCGGGGACTGCACCCCCTGTTACACCGCCACCCTACACCTTATAACCGTTTTGAGGTTAAGTGACCCTTCTTAGTTTCAGTTGGCTGACCTCACGTGCCCAGAGCATTGCCACAGCAAGATAGAGACACAGCAATGCAGGAAACGTCCGCATCGGCTCTCCTTGGTCATTGCGGATCTGGCGCTCCCATTCCTGAAGCTCCTGAAAGCATGCTCCACCAGGTGCAAGCAGCTCCAGAAGCAGCGGCCGTTCGCGGGAACGCGAACGCGTCTGTTCGCCTGCGCACTCCAAAGCAGAAGCATCCGCGGAGGCTTCTGTACCCTCAAAGTGATTGGCGTTGTCCTACTTTAAACAACCCGAAAACCCTAAACCCCTACCCAGCATGAGCCCTTTTAACCCTAAAGCCTAACACCCTTTCTCGAACAACCTCAATTCAAGCTTGCAACTACATCCTACACCATACAAACGCTCCATTTTTGAAGGCTTTTATTCCCAGGTTGCCCAGTAACCTAGGATTATAACAAGGTGCGCCTTCTTGTGCTTAAAGGGGTTACTCGGGAACCTACACCTCCCCCTCCGCCCCCCCCCAAAAAAAAAGCACAAGGGCACTACTGGGCATCCTAGTCCCTTAAATGGGGGCCCCTTATATACCCCTTATGTATCCTATAACACCCAAAGGCCCATACAGGGTTTAGGGTTTAGGGTTTAGGGTATAGGGTATAGGGTTTAGGGTTTAGGGTTTAGGGTTTAGGGTTTGAGCCCTTTAAAGAAAGCAAGGGAGCATACTAAGGGACCCTGCAACTACCCGCAGATCCCCGTTTCGCAGACCAAAGACCTTATGCGTCAGGATTTCCGGGCCATTGTGGGGATGCCAACCCTGCCCGAAGGAAGCCTGAGCCTAAGAACCTTGAACGCTAAACCCTAGCCCTAAACCCTAAACCCTAAACCCTAGCCCTAAACCTTATAAACTCTAAACCCTAAACCCCGAATTCCCGACCCAAAAACTCCTCAAGCCCCATGCTTTCCCGACCCACCTTCCCACGTTCTAAGCCCTGAACGGTAGTCAACCCTAAACCCTGAACCCTAATCCCTCATCCCCAAACCCTACACCCTCATCCCTAAACCCTAAACCCTAAACCCTAAACCCTAAGCCCTAAACCCTAGCCCTAAACCCTAAACCCTAAACCCCAAACCCTAAACCCTCATCCTGCAGACCCGCCTGGAAGGCTGCCCTCCGCTGTGGTGAAGGCCTCGTGGTCCTCGTCGACCTCCTGCAGCCTGAGCTTCGGGTTTAGGGTTTAGGGTTTAGGGTTTAGGGTTTAGGGTTTAGGGTTTAGGGTTTAGGGTTCAGGGCTGAGAGCTTAGGGTTTAGGGCTGAGGGCTTGGGGTTTAGGGCTTCGGGCTTAGGGTTTAGGGTTTGGGTTTTGGGGCTGCGGGTTTGAGGAGCTTCCGCTTTAGGGCCCTAAACCCTAAACCCCCAACCCCTAAACCACCTGAAACCCTAAACCCAGCACGGCAGGACAATAAGCGGAATGGGACGCGAAATGCTGGCTAGTGCTGCTTTGCAGAGGGAGACGCACCAGGACACCGATCGGTACGGTTATGCCTCTTAAAAATGTGTGTAAAAAAAGCAAAAAAGTAAGAAACCAACATACATATATATATATATACCATATACACACACGTACATGTGGTGTGGTTGGGGGTGGGGGTTTAGGGTTTACGTTTAAGGTTTAGGGTCTGGGGCTTCAGGTTCAGGGTTTAGGGCTTAAGGTTCAAGGTTTTTATGGTTCACGTGAGGGGGGTTTAGGCTTTACGGGAGGGATACCATTGGGGGATACCATGGCGGGGAACGGCAAACCGCGAACCACGTTTATATATATATATATACATATATATATATGTATATATATATATGCAGATACAGATATGTAGATATGTGTGTGTGTGTTGTTTGTTCAGGGCTTTCTGTAAAGCTGGCAGCGGCAATCGCGTACGACCACGCGTTGGCATGAATCCTACCTCATACACCGCACAGAATACTCCTTCTTTGAGCCCCTGTCGGCCCTAAACCCTCAAAACCCGAAGGCCCTCAGCCCTAAAACCCCCAAAGCTCCTGCGCCTCGAGCTTCAGGCCAGGGTTTAGGGTCTAGCCCTAAACCCTAAACCCTTAAACCCTTAAACCCTTAAACCCTTAAACCCTTAAACCCTTAAACCCTTAAACCCTTAAACCCTTACACCCTTAACCCCTTATATAAACCCTAAACCCTAAACCCGTGGGCAGAGCCACCGCGTACACTGAGAGCGCGGCAGCGCTTGCACATCACTGACGATGGTGCGTGCAAATCGGCCGGCCTTTCTACTATCTGCTTAAGAACCCCAAAGAATTAAGAAATATAGGGATCATTCTCTGAATTCTTGAAGGACAGCCAGGGTTTAGAGTTTAGGGTCTAGGGTTTAGGGTGGGCAGTTCGTGCGTTTGAGGGCTTAGGGTTTAGGACTAGCGGACATGACCTGCCCTCTGTCACTGTCGGGCAATCGAGGGCCCGCAGCACACGGCTGCTATTGTTGAATTTGTGGCAGGCTGTAGGAACTCAAGACTACCAGCACGATCCTGGGAGCCTGGGAGCTGGGAGCCTGGGAACCTAGGTCCGCTCTCACTGCAAAATGAACCGGACAGTTGCCGGCAAATGCTCTCTCCTGGTACCCGGACCCGGATGACATCTGGGTGCGGCTCGTCCTCACAGCCATGTCCAAGTTCCTGCCCCAGCGGCCGCAGCGTGCCAACGCCAGCTCGGAGGGCCTGTTCAAGGCGTCAGCCTCGCGAACGAACTTGAGGAACACCGGGATGTTTTTCCACATCAACGCACGTTCCTCGGAAATCCATTTAAGGTCCCTCAGAGGGGAGGGGTTCGGGCTTCAGTGGCGGGGGCCCTGAACTAGTTTTTGCTTAGAACCATTCTGCACTTGCAAGGAAGAATACTTATGTTTTTGAAGGGGTCCTTCAGCAAATAGTAGTAAACCCGAGAACCTGAAACCCATTGAGAAGTGCAGAGGTTTAGGGTTGTTTACAAACTGGTGCTTGAGGGGAAGTGGCAAAGTAAGTGAGGGGCCTTAGTGTAGGGGGCATAAATACAATTCTCGGGATCCTCATCTCCCCTTCAGCACCGGTAAGCTTAGTTTTTTGGGTTCCACCCCAAACCCCAAACCCAAACCCCAAACCCCAAACCGTAAACCCTAAACCCCAAACCCTCGACCCTCAACCCTAAACCCTAAACCCTAAACTCTAAACAACCCTTAGGGTTTCAGAAGTCTGGGAAGCTCCCGAAGCTCAGCGCCTTGTTTGCAGGGCTCCAGGCTTTAGCGTTTGGGGTGCCCCTAAACCCCCCAAAACCCTGTCTAGGTTCCAAACTGTGCCCTAAACCCTAGACCCTATAGACCCTAAACCCTAAACCCTAAACCCTAAACCCTAAACCCTAAACCCTAAACCCTAAACCCTAAAACCCTAAACCCCAAACCCCAGCACGCTGCAGAGATCTCAGTGGCTGGCCCAACCCAAGCGACGGAGGTGGACCTCCCTGGAGCTCAGGGCTCAGCGCTCAGGGCTCGGGCGTGGTGGGGTTTAGGGTTTAGGGTTTAGGGTTTAGGGTTTGGGGTTTAGGGTTTAGGGTTTAGGGTTTAGGGTTGAGGGTTGAGGGTTGAGGGTTGAGGGTTGAGGGTGGAGGGGTGAGGGTTGAGGGTTGAGGGTTGAGGGATTCGAGTTTAGGGATTAGGGTTTAGGGTTTAGGGTTTGAGTGTATGTAGGCGGGTGGGGAGGGTGGGAGCCTGTCAGACACACCCTTGAGCACTTCTTCTCAGCATCAGGGTTTACAGTTTCCTTTGGCTAGGATTCGCCGGACCATCTTGCCCTAGTTGCTGAGCACCCTGGGCCGAAAAAGGCTAAGCTTTGCAATTATGGCAGTATTATCTTGTTTGCTCTTTGCCTCCGCCAAAAAGGTTATGAACTTTTAGCTCACTTCATATGACATTAGTGGAAGCCCAAGACTTATAAAGTGATGAAGCTGTAGTAAAGCCCCACCTAGTTAGATGAAGTAGGGTGTATATTCCCTTGTATCCCCAAAAGGACACCCAATATATACACTCACCAGTATTAAACAAAAAAAACTCACCAACAACAGCAATGTAAACCCTGTTTCGTGTACACCCCACAAGGTTAAAGGTTACCTACGCAACCCTAAATACCCCGAAACCATAAACCCTAAACCCTAAACCCTAAACCCTAAACCCTAAACCCTAAACCCTTGCCCCAGAATGTTAAAGGTTGCAGCCACTAAGTTGCTTACCACTTGCAACCCGACTTGTAGGCGCCATGAACCTCGGTAGGTGCCTAAACCCTCCACTCGGGTCGTTTAGGGTTTAGGGTTTAGGGTTTAGGGTTTAGGGTTTAGGGTTTAGGGTTTAGGGTTTAGGGTTTAGGGGGTCCTCTGTAAGGGCAAGGATTTAATTTCAGGCGGGAAACAAAGGGAGCAAAGACCAGAAAGGCACGAAGCATCAGAGGACCACAGGGCGCGGACCAGGAGGACCACAGCACCGAAAAACCAAGGACGTGTTAGGGTTTAGGGTTTAGGGTAAACCATGAAGTCAAAAATCCGTGGGGCCCCAGGAACCCTAACGCCTACAGCCTATAGAACCTTCACCCGAACCCTAAACCCTGAACCCTAAACCCTAAACCCTTAAATGCTGAGGCGAGAGCTTCTCAAACCAAAAGCCCTTAAATGCCCTGAAACCATTGGTTCGGCCTTTGGTGCTCTTCGCGGGCTGCCTGGGATTGGGTGTTCGGGCCCTTGTGTGTGTGTGTGTGTGTGTGTGTGTGTGTGTGTGTGTGTGTGTGTGTGTGTGTGTGGGTGTGTGTGTGTGTGTGTGTGTGTGTGGTGTGTGTGTGTGTTGTGCGTGGTGTGCGTGTGTGCGTGCGCGCGTGTGTGCGTGCGCCGTGTGTGCGTGCGCGCCGCGTGCCGCGTGCGCGCGGCGCGCGTGCGCGCGTGTGCGCGTGTGCGCGTGGCGCAGCGTGTGCGCGTTGCGCGTGCGCGGTGCGTGCGCGTGTGCGCGTGTGCGCGTGCGCGTGTGCGCGTGTGCGCGTGTGTGCGCGTGTGCGCGAGTGCGTGCGCGTGTGCCGCGTGTGCGCTGCGCGTGCGCGTGTGCGCGTGTGTGTGTGCGCGTTGTGCGCGTGCGCGTGTGCGCGTGTGCGCGTGTGCGCAGTGCGCGTGCGCGGTGCGCGGCGGGCGCGTGCGCGTGCGCGTGCGCGTGCGCGTGCGCGTGCTGCGTGCGCGTGCCTGCGTGCGCGTGCCTGCGTGCGCGTGCGCGTGCGTGCGTGCCTGCGTGCGTGCGTGGGTGCGTGTGTGTGTGGGTGCGTGGGTGTGGGTGCGTGGGTGCGTGGGTGCGCGGGTGCGTGGGTGCGTGGGTGCGTGGGTGCGTGGGTGCGTGGGTGCGTGGGTGCGTGGGTGCGTGGGTGGGTGGGTGGGTGGGTGGGTGGGTGGGTGGGTGGGTGGGTGGGTGGGGTGTGTGTGTGTGTGGGTGTGTGTGTGTGTGTGTGTCGGTCGGGTGTAGGGTTTAGGGTTTGGAGGTTTTGGATTGAGGGGTTGCGGGCTTGAGCTCGGCCATGCACAAGTTTGGGGTACTTGAAGGTTCATGGTACTTACTAACCAATTATAACTGTACTTAGCCCTACTTATAATACCCCTGAAGGGCCTTCTAGGGGGTAACCCAATTATAAGTAGGGTTATAAGCCCAGTTATACTTGGTTAGTAAGTACCATGAACCTTCAAGTAGGGTGATAGGGTGTGTTGGGGTATATTGTGGTACACCAAAAGGCTCCTTCTTATGTCCTAGGTTGTACCCTTTCAAGGTCGTAGACTACTAATCCCCCAAAAGGATTTGAGGTAGAGGGGACCCTAAACCCTAAATCGTAAACCCTAAACCCTAAGGTACAGGGCCTGGGGTTTGCCAGAACATTGCTTGATGGCCACGATTCAGGTCAAGCCCGATGTAGGAGGTTCCATACTACGTATCCCCCAAACCAACTACATCCCCTAACAACGTAGACCCTAAACCCTGACCCTAAAACCTAAACCCTAAACCCTAAACCCGAAACCCTAAACCCTAAACCCTATAAGGGGCGACCCGTCAGGATGCCCTATGATACATCCCTTCAAAGGGAACCCCTGTGTGCGCATCCCCTTTGCTAGCTCCCAGGAGCAAGCCATAGCAGAATCCAACCCTTTTTTTCCTCAGGGTTTAGGATTTAGGGTTTAGGGTTTATCGCACCACAAAACCCTGAGCACTTGACCCCAACCCCGGGGTTTTGAAGTTCGAATCCTAAACCCTAAACCCCAGACCCTAACACCCAACACACAAACATCCTAAACCCTAAATCCTGAATTCTGATACCCCCCCCCCCCAAGAACCCCCCAAAAACCCCCACGCCCGCCTCTCTCTTCCAAGCAAAGACGAGCTTGACTGGCAAGACCTCGGCATCCAGGGTTGGCGTTTAGGGTTTAAGGTTTAGGGTTTAGGGTTCAGGGTTCAGGGTTTAGGGTTTAGGGTTTAGGGTTTAGGGCGGTTTAGGGTTTAGGGCTTAGGGTTTAGGGTTTCGGGTTGGAAGTTCTGGGGCTTCTCAGGCCTCACGTCCATCGCATCTTGCTGGGTAGTGCTTTTAAAGGCATATAAGGTAGGGTATATATGTCTTGTACCCCGAAAAGGACACCAAGTATATACACTCACCAATATTAAACAGGAACCTTATATACACTCACCAGAAACAGGAACAGTGCTTCATATGAAGTAGGGTATAGTATATCGTATCTTGGTTGCTCTTTAGCTCCCCAAGAAAGATTTGACTGTCTAGCTCACTTAACATGAAATTAGTGGAACCCCAAGACTTAACTATGAAGTGATAAAAATGCAGTAAAGTTCCACCTAGTTGTATGAAGTAGGGTACATATGTCTTGTATCCCCAAAAGGCTACCCGGTATATACACTCACCAGTGTTAAAGAGGAACCTCATATATATATATACACACACCAATAACAGTAATATCAACCCTACTTCATATGGGGGCAAGAAACCTGAGGCGCGAGGTCTAGGGCTTAGCGTTGAGTGGAGCTCGAAAAGCATGAACGTTCAGGGTTTAGGGTTTAGGGTGCGTTTAGGGTTTAGGTTCAATTGCACTTCGGCCATTCGCTTGCGCACGATCGCTTCGCATCTTGCAGCCTGCAAAAACCATCAACATCTCTTCACAGACCTTGTCAAAACAATCTTGGAGTTTGTTCGGGATTCTAGTGCCGAAGCAAGTCGGTGAGTGGATGGACGATTCAGGCACCGTACTTTTGGAAAGCCCTGGCTGAGTTCTTGTGAAGGAACTCAAGAAGTTCCCAATACGTCTATGTAGTGTACAAGCCCGGCATATTGTAACTTGGCTTGAGTTCCTCAGCGAGAAGTCAACCCTAAACCCTAAACCCTAAACCCTAACCTCTAAACCCTAAACCCTAAACCCTTTGTTCCTCAGCAAGAAAGAAGTCTGCTAGCCCACCAAAGGCTGCACCTGAAGTTTGCGGATTCAGCTCAGACACACTCTACTTCAAGGTCCACGGCCAGTTCTAGGCATAAGCAGGGTGGCTGTAGTTAGAATAAGCCCTAAACCCTATAAACCCTTTAGGGTTTAGGGTTTAGGGTTAGGGTTTAGGGTTTAGGGTTTGGGGTTTGGGGTTTGGGGTTTGGGGTTTAGGGTTTAGGGTTTAGGGTTTAGGGTTTAGGGTTTAGGGTTTAGGGTTTAGGGTTTAGGGTTTAGGGTTTAGGGTTTAGGGTTCAGGGTTCAGGGTTTCGGGTTTCGGGTTTCGGGTTTAGGGCTATTGTACACAACGCGCCCTTAGAGACCGCAACCGCCGGGGCCACGACCATGTCCTGTAGCGAACGAAGGGCTACCGGACCTCAAAGCACACGCGTGCTTTGCCCAAAGAGCCCGTTATACCCCTTGTTTAGGGTTTAGGGTTTCGGGGTTTAGGGGTTTAGGGGTTTAGGGGTTTAGGGGTTTAGGGGCTTAGGGGTTTAGGGGTTTAGGTGTTAGGGTTTAAGGAATATACCTGAAATTATAAGATCCATACTGTGATTTAAGGTATATTCCTTAGTTAAGGGGTATTGCCCTAAACCCTAAACCCTAAACCCTAAACCCTAAACCCTAAACCCTAAACCCTAAACCCTAAACCCCAAGCTGTTACACGGTCCCTGAAGTATGGGCCTTGGGTTGTATAGGGTCTATAGGGGGTATAGTAAGAGTCGCCACTTAAGGGCCCATACTAAGGTTCGCTGCTGATGGAAAAGCTGAGGGCTACAAAACCACGAACGACTTATAGATGCATCTGATCCCCAGACTCAATCACAAATATACACGTAAGAGACAGGTCTCATATCTGGGATCCTACATGGCTACTGGCTAGGATTGAATTGTTAGGGTGCAGGGTTTATGTGGATAAGGGTAAGAGAGCCAGGGTTTCAGAAACATGGAAACTACCTGAGACTGTCCCGGATAGTGGTATGACTACCTGGGGCTCTCCTACCCTAAACCCTAAACCCTAAACCCTAAACCCCAAACCCTAAACCCTAAACCCTAAACCCTAAACCCTAAACGTTGCACCCTGAGAGGCAGCTGCCACGACACTGCATCCAGGTCCAACCTATGAAGGGGGCGCCCTTCCTTGTTTTCTAGGGCTTGTGATAAGAGATCCTAGCTCCACACAAAAAGGGAGAAACAGCTTTAAAAAAAAAAGAGGTATTCTGGGCGTCCTACATGTACACCGATACAGGTATTAAAACCCTCGCGAGATTCTGGCGCGGCGAATTTCTGGCAGCAGCGCCCCATATCCCTAATCCCTAAACCCTAATCCCTAATCCCCACATCCCAGACTTCTCACACCTAAACCCAGAAAACCACAAGTCTCATGGAGATCCGAACCCCCCCGCCCCCCCCCCCCCGTTCCCCCACCCCAAACAAAAAAAAAGACCCTGAATTGCTGTGGTCTCCCGCTGGTCAAGTCCTGCCCTTTCATGGCCTGCGCAGGCAGCAGCTGCGCGCCCTGTGAAGGCTTCTGCTTCGGTGGCTGAGTGGAACCCGAAGTACTCCCTTCCCCCTTTTATTAAACCCCCCCTAATTATAAAAACACTTTCCGGAAAGTCCTGCCGAAACCGACCCCGCCTTTTAAACACCATTCCGGGGTTCGGGGCTCCCAAAACCCTCAAGCCAACCAACATCCTGAAGCTCCCTTCCCTCCCTTCCCAGCCCAGACCCTAACCCCTTTGGACCCCAAACATGACATTTGGATACAAACCTCCCCCTTATATTAAAAACACATTTCGAGTTTCTGGGGGGGGGGGGGGTTATTTAATATTAGGGGGAAGGGATTACGAAAAAAAGGAAGACCCAAAACCCTAAACCCTGAACCCTAAACCCTAAACCCCTAAACCCCAACCCCCAGCCCTAAACCAAACCCAAAAAAAGTTGAAAGTCATGTGGGGCCTGGGATGGTTTTGACTTCGGCTTCAGAGCCTAGGGTTCAGGTTTTGGGGGATTTAGGGCTTGGGTTTTCGGGGTAACAGGAAGGCTAGACCCAAGAGTAACCTAGGATTAAAAGAGCGACCCATTTGGATAAACACACGCACGCACGCGCACGCACGCACACGGACGCACAGACCCACCCACACACACACACACACACACACACACACACGAACAGAGAGGATAGCTCTCTAAAATTGGTTACCTTTTGGGGTCCCTTTTTTTCGTACGGGCACCTTATAAAAGAAGTACCCCCCCCCCCCCCCCCCAAATGGACCCTGATCTATTCTTGGCTTAAGAAGCCCCAAAAAACAAAGAAGAAGAATAATAGTCCCTATAATACCCCTATAAGGAAGAATACTTGCATTTCTTGGGGGGGTTCTTAAGCAATTCGTAGTCATTTAGAGAATTGAACTCATGTCAACAGTGCCTCTGGCAGGCGCTGGAGAGAGCCCTCCCGCGCGTTCGGGAGCTGGATGGCCTGTTGTGGGGTTTAGGGTTTAGGGGTTTAGGGTTTAGGGTTTAGGGTTTAGGGTTCAGGATTCAGGATTCAGGGTTCAGCGTTCATGGTTGAGGGTTTAGGGCTTAGGACTTTTGTTCATCGGCTGCTCTTCTAGAAGGGGTTTCGGATTTCTTGGTTGAAGGTGTAAGGCCTTTCCAGAAACAGGGCTTCCTGTCGTTGGCTGCACCCCCTAAACCCTAAACCCTAAACCTTAAACCCTAAACCCTGAACCCTAAACCCTAAACCCTAAACCCTTGCTACGGAGGGGTGAGGGTTTCAGGGGTTCCCAAAACCCTTTAAAGCCTTAAGGGTTTGGGAATTTGGCGCGGGTTTTCGTCAGGGGCTGCAGGCCTAGCATAGGCGCTTCAGGGGGTAGGGGGCTTCTAGACCTCCAACCCTTCGAGAGGTTTCTGTTGCTGCTCAAGGGACTGAAGGAGGGACCCTTATGAGGAACCCTTTTGAGGGACCTTAGGGTTTCTTTAGGGGTTATTTGGGGGCTACTTAGGTATATACGGGGGTATATAGGGGAATAAGATTCAGGGAGCAACTCTTGTGATGTCATACCGCCCTCACCACGGCTTCCGCTCCACAACATAGAAGCCGCATAATATGGGGGCCCGAAGAATTAGAATAGGTTTTTGTGTATGTGTGTGTGTGTGTGTGCGTGTGTCTGTCTGTCTGTCTGTCTGTCTGTCTGTCTGTCTGTCTGTGTGTGTGTGTGTGTTTGTTTTTTCCTGTGTGTGTGTGTGTGTTTGTTTTTTCCTGGGGGGGGGGGGGGGGGGGGGGGGGAGGGGAGGAACTGTCACTATAGTAGAAGTATATGATGGGGGCCATAAGGAAACCCTAAACCCTGAACACTAGTGGCAATGATTCCGACCCCTATGTTGATCATTTGGTTCGAGGTCCGTCCTTCAAATTACGCGGCATGCGGGCTCCCTGCATCTCCCGCGCCTCACGAAGTGCGTAGTCCTCAGTCAGGCCTTGGAGAGTTTAGGGTTTAGGGTTTAGGGTTTGGGGTTTAGGCTTTAGGATTTGGGTTTCAGGTTTATGGGTCTAGGGAATGAGCGCAAATGCACCCGGGCACTACCTCCCCACCCACCCACCTCACACCTCGAGCGGTTTTGGGAGGTTTCGGTGCTCATGATCGCCAGGGACCCAATCATGGTTTTGAGTTCGACTTTGGGGTGTAGGGTTTGCAATTTTGAGGTTTCAGGGTTCAAGAGATTAGGGTTTAGGTTGCCCTCAATATTTCTACCTAACATTGAATGCCCCCTTTTTGTGCTGCATAGACGGCAACAAGATGACTACGCGTGCTACTGGGCATCGGAGTTGTTGGTGTCTTGGTAGGGTGAGGTGGTTCGTTTATGCTCGGATGGAGTCGGGTGGGTTTTGGCTTGCTGCTTACGGCTTATACCCAGACCCCTGGGAGGATCCAAAAAAGTAGAGCCAAGTAATACCCTACATTGTAGGGCTAGAGCAGCGAAAGGTGTTACCCTAAACCCTAAACCCTAAACCCCAAACCTTAGGCCTTTAGTCTGAAGTTCAGAAGAGTTGTGAATGCCGGGTTTCGGGTGTGAGGGAAAAGAGTCCCGGCCCCGCGCTGGACATGCACTTTGTCATGTCCTGCCGAGTTGTCAGTGCCACCTCGCGCATGGTCTGCCGGCACTTGGGGTTTAGGGTTTAGGGTTTAGGTATGTTTAGGGTTTAGGGTTTAGGGTTTAGGGTTTGGGGCGAGGAAGCCTAACTCGAACCCAAATACAAAGCGAACAATAAGGGGCCCAGTTAGGTTGTATTACAAACATGAGTTCCCCTGCTACCCCTGTGTACTACCCCCCCTAGGTTCCTCCCAAAATTAAGGCTATTTAGTAATACTTAGGAACCCTAAACCCTAAACCCTAACCCTAAACCCTAAACCCTAAACCCTAAACCCTTGTATTATAAGCTTCTTGAGCGGGCTGGGGTTCACAGGGGAATGCGAGCCGATGTTCTCCAATACACTTCTGGACTCGAAGCAGCCTCTGGGTCCAGATCTATTAGTGTTCAGGTTTAGGGTTTAGGGTTTAGGGTTTAGGGTTTAGGGTTTAGGGTTTAGGTTTAGGGTTTAGGGTTTAGGGTTTAGGGTTTAGGACGTTTAGTGGCCCTCGCAACCTCCAAGGTAACCGTTCAAAGCCCCAGACCCCAACCGCAAGTCCCACCCAAGATGACGAAATCCAGAGCTTGAGCCTCCAAAGCCGAGTCATGGATAGTGATAAGTTTAATTCACCCTCAAAACTACAAACCTTGAACCCCACTAAGCCCCAAACCCTAGCCCCTCTGAGCCCTAAACCCAAAACCCGAGAGTCCTAGACCCTGAGAACCCTGAACCCTGAACCCTAAACCCTAAACGAGAACCCTAAACCCTAAACCCTAAACCCGAAACCTTAAACCCTAAACCCTAAACCCTAAACCCTAAACCCTAAACCCTGAACCCCAGGAGCCTCCTGGTAGGTATGCACGGCGCTACGCCGCATCTCGGCCAAGGCCGTGGCAACTGCTGGCTGCCAAAAGAACCTCAGAAAGCGTGGGGTTTAGGGTTTAGGGTTTAGGGTTTAGGGTTGAGGGTTTAGGGTTTAGGGTTTAAGGTTTATAGGGTTTTTAGGGTTTATAGGGTCTATAGGGTTTAGAGGGTTTATAGGGTTTATAGGGTTTATAGGGTTTATAGGGTCTATAGGGTTTATAGGGTTTATAGGGTTTATAGGGTTTATAGGGTTTATAGGGTTTAGGGAAGGTTAGAGAGTTTAAGGAAAAAAAGGGTTAGGGCGCGGGGTCCGTGGACAAGCTTTGGAGGCAGAGGGTTTAGGAAGTTAAAGGTTTGGGGCTTCGGGTTTCGGGCTTAGGGTTTAAGAGCTCTTGGGGCTGCGCCACTTAGGATTTCTAGGGCTTCGTGGGACTTGGATCGATTTTAGGGTTTTGAGGGTTTTGGGCTTGTGTTTTGGAAAGTTTGGTTTAGACTCAGACAGTTTCGGGGCTTTGGCATCTCACGAGGCCTGGAAGGAAAAGGTGTGTTAGCAAGTGCGCGCAGGCAGCTGTGCAGGATCGTTGGGTTTCAGTGTTCGGCTTGCCCTGGGCATCTGTTCCGTGCCTCTTCTCTCTGTCTATGTGTATTTACGTGCTAAATTAGGGTACCCTTTTTGGGGTCCTTCTTCTAAGGGTGCCGTACTGTATATGGGGGTTTATACCCTAAACCCTAAACCCTAAACCCTAAACCCTAACCCCATTTATGTAGATGTACATTTCGCGACTTCAGATTTCGGGATGGGGCTGCTGATACTTTAAGGATGCTCCTGGAAGGGTCCAGGCTTTTTTTCGTATTTTTTCTGGTTGTTTTTTTCGTATTTTTCATGGTTTAGGGTAGGGTTTAGGGTTTAGGGTTTAGGGTTTAGGGTTTAGGGTTTAGGGTTTAGGGTTTAGGGTTTAGGGTTTAGGGTTTAGGGTTTAGGGTTTAGGGTTTAGGGTTTAGGGCTTAGGGCTTAGGGCTTAGGGCTTAGGGTTTAGGGTTTAGGGTTTATTGCCCAGGCCCACCACAAGGCGCCCTGGATCCTTATTCTACAAGCCTGGCCTGAAGCCCCGCCGGCATGGGCCGAGCTGTACCCCAAACCCTAAATCCTAAACCCTAAACCCTAAACCCTAAACCCTAAACCCTAAACCCTGTACAAACCCTAAGCCCTAAACCCTTAAACTAGTTCCCCAAATTGTGGTCCCTTTTGGGGTCCCCGATCAACTACGGCACCGTGTAAAGAAGGACCCCCCCAAAAAGGACCCGAGTTTACAGAACTACCCACATACCTAAACCCTGACCCTAAAGGCCAAAATGCCCCTGAACCCCTAAAACCACGAACCCTAAATGCCTAATCCCTGAACCCTTCAAATGCCTAAACCCTGAACCCCGAAAACCCTGAACCCTAAACCCTAAACCCTAAACCCTACACCCTAAACTCTCAGCTCCCCATCCCGCACCGAAACTCTGATACCCCAAAAGCCCCCAAAAATCGTCAAGACCTAAACCCCGACACCCCTAACGCCGTACCCGAAAACCCCCCATACTCTGCACATGCCCAGTCAAGGAGCTCGCTTTTCACCTGGGCCGAATGTAGGGTCGTTAACCGGGAAGGAAAAGGTCGGGGGTTGGGGGATTCGGGGTTTAGGGTTTAGGGTTTAGGGTTCAGGGTTCAGGGTTTAGGGTTTAGGTTTTAGGGCTTAGGGCCCAATACCCCTTAAGTCATATGCCTTAACTAAGGGGCATTGGGCTCTCGAGGTGAGGCAGAAAAACCGAGGCCGACAAAATTTTGCAATACCTCTGACGCCATTGAAGAGTGCGCACAGAAACCTTGATACTTGGTGTTCATGGTACTTGTTAACCAATCATCACTGTACTTGTAACTGTACCTACAACTATACTAGGGCAATTCAGGGGGCTTATAAGTGGGTTATAAGAACAGTTATAATTGGTTCAGAAGTACCATGAACCTCCAAGTAGCTAGTTATGATAGCTAGATATGATAGCCATCATGGTGTCACGTAATTGGAGAGTCAGGCAAAACCTAAATAATGCAAGTCAGCACACACATACCAAATGTTAAACCCCTAAGCCTCCAAACCCGAATTCCTGAACTCGTAACCGTTGGGGCCCTAAACCTTAAACCATCTTAAACCCTAAACCCTGAACCCTAAAGCCCGCAACCTGCAACAGAGCCGGCTGCCTTGATAAGGAGATGTAGGCTCTCACCGAGCATGCACCTCAGCGCGTACTCGAACACCGAAACTCTGCAAAAACGAAAGAAAGGTTCGCGGTACAAGCTGCCCTAAACCCCAGACCCTAGTCTTGGGGTAGTTGCACGGTCCCTCAGTATGGGCCCTTAACATACCCACCCTAAACCCTAAACCCTAAACCCTAAACCCTAAACCCCTATACCACCCAAGGGCCAATACTTCAGAACCCCTTAAAGGAGATAAAGGGAGCCATGTCAGGGGCCCATATAACTACTTGGAGGTTCAGGGTACCTATTAACCCAATTATAACTCCATACATATATAAATATAAATATATATATATATATGCTTGTAAGGGTTTAGGGTTTAGGATTTAGGGTTTAGGGTTTAGGGTTTAGGGTTCAGGGTTCAGGGGAGCTGTACTTATAACCTATTAGGGCACTTGAAGGTCTTATAAGTGGGCTATAAGTACAGATATAATTGGTTAGTACGTACCCTGAACCTCCAAGTACCCTTAAACCGACAGCCCAAAACGCCCTAAGTCCGAAGTTGCAAGAAGTCAGACCCCAAAGCCCAGCCCTTGCGGTTGAGGGTTTAGGTTTTAGGGTTTAGGATCCTAAAGCCTCATATCTTGTAAGCCTTTCACAGGTTTGGGATATTTCGGGCTTAGGGTTTGCAGTTTAAGGTTCAGCACCGGGATTTGCGAACCCCAGGAACGTGGTAGGAACGCAAAGAGGGGGTGGGGGGTGGGAAAGGTCATTCTTGGGGCTTTCTATTTGAACGGGTTTAGGGTTTAGGGCATAAGGTTTGGGGCAAGGGCTAGGGTTTAGGGTTTAGGGTTTAGGGTTTAGGGTTTAGGGTTTAGGGCTTAGGGCTTAGGGCTTAGGGTTTAGGGTTTAGGGTTTAGGGTTTAGGGTTTAGGGTTTAGGGTTTAGGGTTTAGGGTTTAGGGTTTAGGGTTTAGGGTTAGGGTTTAGGGTCTGGGGTTTAAGGGGTAAGAAAAGTGGGCGGGGGGCTCGGTGTGTGTGTGTGTGTGTGTGTGTGTGCCTCAGCCCCTATAAGATCAACCACACGCCGGGGGTCAGGGTTCGGATTTTTAGGGCTAAGGGTTTATGGTTCAGGTGAAAGGTTTACTTAAGGCCCGTATCCCTAAACAGTGCGGCCGGAGGCATGGTTCTCAGAATAACCTGGGGGTTAGGGTATTTATTCTTTGAAGCATATCCCTGAACCTAGAAGCCTAAACTTGAATCCCCAAACACCCCCAAAGACCCAAAACCTTAAACCCTAAAAACCCAAACCCTAAACCCTAAACTCCGAAATCCACACATCTTGAAGCCCGTGTGGCTGATCCGGCTGCTGCTGCCCCCGAGAGACGCGAAGCGCGCGAACCTCAGCTTTTCCCTACAGCTTAGGGTTTGGCGCATTCGCCTCCAGAGGTGAGACACTTACCCTTTTTGCGTTGTTTGAGTAGGGTGTGGCTTTCGGGTTTGCGGTCGAACGTACAGGGTTTAGGGCCCATAGGTGATACCCGCAAGTTGCAGGTCTACCTGAGATTCACGATTCAAAGCAGCCAAAGCCCTAGCGCCCTGAGCAGACAAACCAACCAAAGTCCTTGACTCTAGCACTCTCAACAAACACCAAGCAAGCATTCAGCCGCAAAGTTTCCAAGCCCTAAACAAACACAAAAACACACTAAACCCCCCCCCAAAAAAAAACAAAAAAAAACGGCGCGAAGAGCACACAAACCCTAAACACAAAACCCCGAAAAAACAACACGCATAGACCCCAGACCCGAAACCCTAAGCCCTAAGCAGTAAACTTTTAACAAAGGGTTTAGGGTTTAGGGTTTAGGGTTTAGGGTTCGCCGAGCACCTGGCCGTCTTGTGGAACTCTTGGAGCGGCTTCGGGCCTGAGAGGTCCTCCGCCAGGCCTCTGCGATCAGGGCGTGGCTGGGGGGTTGTTGGGGGGGGATTCGGGGCTTGTAGGAGTTTAGGGCTTTACGGTTTAGGGCGTGTAGGAGTTTAGGGTTTAGGGGCTTGTAATAGTTCAGGGTTTAGGGTTTAGGGCTTGTAGGGGTTTAGGGTTTAGGGCTTGTAGGAGCTTAGGGTTTAGGCTTCAGGGCTTGTAGGAGTTTAGGGTTTAGGGCTTGTAGGAGCTTAGGGTTTAGGCTTCAGGGCTTGTAGGAGTTTAGGGTTTAGGGCTTGTAGGAGCTTAGGGTTTAGGCTTCAGGGCTTGTAGGAGTTTAGGGTTTAGGGCTTGTAGGAGCTTAGGGTTTAGGCTTCAGGGCTTGTAGGAGTTTAGGGTTTAGGGCTGAGGAGCGAAGGGCTTCTACACCCGGAACCCTGAACCCTGAACCCTGAACCCTGAACCCTGAACCCTGAACCCTGAACCCTGAACCCTGAACCCTGAACCCTGAACCCTAAACCCTAAACCCTAAACCCTAAACCCTAAACCCTAAACCCTAAACCCTAAACCTAAACCCTGAAAGCAAGCACTTCTGGCCAGGAAGCCTTCTCCACTCGTGCCGACCGCCTCTTGCCCGCCTCCGCCCATGGAGCAGGGGTGCAGGGCTTAGGGCCCCTAAACCCTAAACCCTAAACCCTAAACCCTAAACCCTAAACCCTAAACCCTAAACCCTAAACCCTAAACCCTAAACCCTAAACCCTAAACCCTAAACCCAAACCCTAAACGCTAAACCCAAAACCCTAAACCCTGTGCGGCTCAGGGATCACGAGCTTAGGAGGTCGGGGCTAGGGTTTGGGATTTAGGAGCCCTCCAAATCGGGCTAATAGTGCTAATAGGGCTAATAGAGTTAACAGGGCTACTAGGGCTTAATCGGGCTAATGAGGTGAAATAGGGTTCATAGACCCTAAACCCTAAACCCTAAACCCTAAGCCCTAGGGCTTAGGTTTAGATGACTAGAACCTGCAAGCTACGATTGGCCTTCGCTGCCGCCGGCCGATGCCTGGCGCTGCGGCTGAAGCAGTTTGATAGGGTCCCTAAGGGCCCCGTAAGGCCCCGTAAGGCTCTCTAAACTTAGGGTTTAGGGTTTAGGGTTTAGGGTTTAGGGTTTAGGGTTTAGGGTTTAGGGTTTAGGGTTTAGGGTTTAGGGTTTAGGTTTAGGGTTTAGGGTTTAGGGTTTAGGGTTTAGGGTTTAGGGTTTAGGGTTTAGGGTTTAGGGTTTAGGGTTTAGGGTTTAGGGTTTAGGGTTTAGGGTTTAGGGTGCTTCCCTAAGGTGCCTAGGTACCTACCCCCGCTGTGGTAGAAAGAGTCCCGAACCCCTGAGCCGGACACTCTAAGCCCATGAACCCCAACCCTGTCACTCCATAAAAGTGCAACTGAACTTTCTCCGAACCTTGAGCCCTAAAACCCTAAACCCTAAACCCTAAACCCTAAACCCTAAACCCTAAACCCTAAACCCTAGACTCTATGAACCCCAAGCCCAAACCCTAAAACCCTAAACCTCTAATTAGGCCCTAACCTCCCGGCCCCAAGTCCCAAACCCTAAGCCAATACCAGACCCTGAACTCTCTAAGCCCGACCCCTCAACCGCTAGACCCTAAACCCCAAACCTGCAAACCCCTCAACCCTGAACTCTCTAAGCCCGAATCCCTGAACCCCTCCAGGCCCAAAACCCAAACCCACCCCCGAAGAAACGCCCCAAAAGGCCCAACTCAGCCCTTTGTCGGCCTCTGCGTTGCCTTTGCTTTGCGACTCCTGCCCTGGCTCAAAGGTTTATGGTTTTAGGGTTTCGGAAATTCGGGTTAAGGGTTTAGGAGTTTTGGGTTCCGGGTCTAGGGGTTTAGGGAGTTCGGATTCAAGGTTCGGGTTTAGGTTTAAGTTGTTCTGGTGTCTACCCCGAGACCACACCAGACCAACAGGGTGTCGTTTGGGCGTTCTCAGGCGATTATTCGACAGCAAGAGAAACCGATGAAGGGCAGGGTTAGGGTTTAGTGTTCGGGTTTCAACAAAGGGCTTGGGGTTTACAGGGCTTTGGGCTTAAGAGGCTCTGCATGTGCGCTGCACCTCAGGCGCGCCCTCAGCAAATCTTGCAGTTAAGCCTCACAGAGTTTTGGGTTTTCGGGGCCAATGCGACGTGGCTCTTTCCCTGTTTTCGTTTTTTTTTGTATGGGTATATGGTGGAGAGCTTCGTGCTGAAGGGTTGGAGGTAGGCAGAGACCCGAACCTCAACCCGAAAGCCCTAAATGCCACAACCCCAAGTGGGAGATACCCTGAACCCTCAACCACCAAAACTTGGCTGCACTCAGAAAATTAGCTGTAAATTAAACTTTTAGCTGCCTTATTAAGAAACCCAATAAACCCAAAAAGGGTAAGGATCTAAAGTTACGGTAAAGTACCACAAAGAAAACCAGGGTTTAGGGCAGGGTTGAAACCACCTCATGGGCCTACACTACGCCTCCTAAGGCACGCGCCTGCTGCACAGGCACTGGCGAGAATGGCTAGGCCCAAGAGTTTCGGTCCGCCTGAAGCCATGGAGACCACGATGATTCTCGGGTGTTCGCGGTTTAGGGCTTCGGGCTCAGGCTTTCCCCTGAATTAAGGCGCACACCTTAAATTCTACAAGGATCCTGAATTTTGATTGTAACCTTGAACAAGGGGTATTGGGCTCTTCGGGTAAACTTCGAGGGTTTCTAGGCCCAAGAGTAACCTAGGAATAAAGGGTGCCCTTTTTGGTTTGCATGGGCTTATAAGATCTTATAAGGAAACCTGAACCCTAAAACGAGGTAATAAGGGCCTACTCTGGGTCCCTGATGGGTTGAGGGCATTTGGAGATGAGGATGCGCAGGGTTTGCGGGCATGAAAGATTTAGGCTTCTTTCGGTTTCATGGATTTAGGCGGGACCCGCATTTTTAGTTACTAAAATTCTAAACTCACCAACAAGCCACTCCAGCCCCTTAAACACGGATTCCCCTAACCCCCCTAAACGTCTAAACCCTAGCGTCTGAACGTCTACACCCTGAACCCCAACCCTAAACGCCTCAACCCCTGAATCCATTACCCTGCCGTCGTTCTCGGCCATCTTCTTGGTGTGGTGCGCGCCCTGCCAACGCCAACTCTGGCCGTGTTATGTCGACAGAACCTTAACCTCTTTTTTGGGGGGTGAGCTTTAGAAACCAACCTCACGTTCCCCCAAAACTAAGGGACTTAAAAAGGACCCTAAGACCTACCTTTGGAGTAGACCCTGGAAAAAAGTATATACGTTTTAGGTATAAGTAGCTCTAATAGGAACCCAGAACAAAAAAAAAGTATTAAAGTACAGTACTCCAAAACCCAGAAGAGGTTGCTGACTTCTCAAAGCCACGAGCAGGGTTCTTGGGATCGGGTTTAGGGTTTCCCGGTGCTGGTGGGGGGGCACACCAAACCTTAGGGTTTAGGGTTTAGGGTTTAGGGTTTAGGGTTTAGGGTTTAGGGTTTAGGGTTTAGGGTTTAGGGTTTAGGGTTTAGGGTTTAGGGTTTGGGATCATGTAGGGGTCCCAAATCAAACCTCAGAGAAATATTCCCGGGACTGGGCCTTACGTCCAGCGCCCAGTACTCTAGGTTTAGCTTCTTGGGGGGGGTACTTGTCTAAGGGAAGGTTTCTGCAGGTTCTTTTTGCCAGACTAGTCACGAGCAAGGGCGTAGAGGAAGAATGTTGTTCAAGCGGCGGGGGCGCGAAGGGGGCGGGGGGAGGAAAATTATTGATTGGTTGTTTGATTCTTCTCCCTTTTGTCAGAAACAAACCAAGTTGCTTTACGGCTCTATACACCTCCACCCTCATCCTAAAGCCGCGCCCAACACCCTCCAGCCTCAGACCCGCCACTCAAGACCCGAACCCTAGACCCTAAATTCTAAACCCGAAACCCGAAACCCTAAACCCTAACCCGACGTGTGACCAGTGAGCAGGCTTAGAAATTGCGTTTTACTCGATATGTAAAATACTTCCAGCGCTTAGGCAGCACTCCAAACTGTGATTTTCCAGGATCGCGTTGGTCTAAAAACGCGATCTGAGTTATGGACAATCCATGCGGTTGTCGTGAAGAATGTCTGTGTTGAGGAGAGCAAACCCAAACACTTGAAGCATGGATGCTATGGGGACTCGCACGCAGGGCAGCATGACCCCAAACATGGCCGGAGGGGTCGGGACTTTTCAGGGTTCTGGGGGCCTTCGGGGTAGTAATTACTTGAAGGTTCATGGTACTTACTCACCAGTTATAACTGTACTTATAGCCCAACTTAGAATACCCCTAAAGGGCCTTATAGGGGTTATCCCAATTATCAGTAGGGTTATAAGCCCAGTTATAATTGGTTAGTAAGTACCATGAACCTTCAAGTACACGACTTCCGGCATGCCTACAACTGCGGCGCAATGCTTGGGACGGAGGGCTCAACCCTAAACCCTAAACCCTAAACCCTGAACCCTAAACCCTCAACCCTCAACCCTCAACCCTAAACCCTCAACCCTCAACCCTCAACCCTCAACCCTAACCCTAAACCCTAACACAACGGCCGGGGAGGCTGAGGACTTGATCTTGCCGGGCGGTTCCTGGATCAATGTGACCTCGCTTGCTCAAGGATCAGGGTTTGGGGTGTGGGGATGCGGGTCCCGGGTTCCGGTGCTGAGGGTTGAGGGTTTAGGATTCAGGGCTTTATTAAGGCCTCGGGAAAAGGCATAGCCCGCTGGCCTTGAGGTCGGGGGTCAAGGGCTCCGGGTTTAGGGACTTGTTCAACCCCCCCCCCCCCCCCCCCCCGCCCCAAACCCTAGGGCTCTGAGCTTCAGAGCCTAAGCTGCTCTAGGGCCAGTTTAGGGTTCAGGGTTCAGGCTTCAGGGTTTAGGGTTTAGGGTTTAGGGTTGAGGGTTAAGGGTTTTAGGGTTTTAGGGTTTTCGGGTTTTCGGATTTTCGGGTTTAGGGTTTAAAGTTTTAAGGTTTAGGATTGAAAGTTTTAGGGTTTAGGGTTTAGGGGTTAGGGTTTAGGGTTTAAGGTTTAGGGTTTAGGGCTTAGGGAAATCGACAAACTTGAGGTCGAGGCTTGGGGGAGGCCTAGGGGTGTCGAGTTGGCGCTGCCATGCTTCCATCGGGGTTCCAAAAAAGAAGGCTCGGTTATCAGCTAGGCCCACTTAACCCTAAACCCTTAGGCGGCCCCCTAGTTGGGCCCCTCGACCTCCATGGCACAAGCCGACCCAGGTCGTTCGCCTCCAACAGCTCGGAGGTCGGTAGCACCGGGACCAGTACCGTGGTCCTTACTTTAGAAAAGTCAAAACCCTAAATTCGGAGCCTTCTGACCCTCCCTGCCCCCCTAACCCCCCTAACCCCTCCCGGCCCACCTTTGGCCCCCCTGAGCCCCTGACCCCCCTCCCCCCCCCCTACGCGCCCTGACCCACTGCCTTTTGTGGCCCCGGGGCCTGAAAAAATCCCAAACAACTTTTCCGTCGAAGCCCATAACAAAAAACCGGCAGAAGTTTGTATTGTAAGTCAGTTGACTTGAGTTTAGGCCTAAACCCTAAAAGGAATAGGCTTGGGTGGCTTTGCCGCCTTGGACGGCGTGGGGTGGGAGAATGGTGTTAGATGGCCCTCCACGGTCGGGCCAGAGCTGCTCTTCGCGCCGCACGAAGCTTTCGAGCTTGTTCCAAAAACCTAACCTTCACAGCATCTACGCCCTATTACAGCAAACCCTAAACCCTAAACCCTAAACCCTAAACCCTAAACAAGGTGGAGGCCGAGGTGCTTGGGGTAGTTTAGGATTTCGGGCTTTACGATATTCGGGCTGGGTCGCTCTCCTACCCGGTTTTAGAGTTCAGGGTTTAGGGTTGAGGGTCCCTGGACTACTCTAACTTAGCACCTCGCGTGCGGCAAAGGCCTTCAAGAGAAACGCCTACGAACCTGAACCACCAGAAATGCCCAACCTAGGGCGAACCCTAAACCCTAACCCTAAACCCTAAACCGTCAAGGGGGGGTGGGCGAGGGGAGGGGGGTGCTCCAGCTTCTCTATAAACGAAGCCACCTGCTGTCACGGACTTAGGGGTTAGGGTTTAGGGTTTCGGGTTTCGGGTATAGGGTTTCCTACAACCCCAAGGCCCTGAACTGGGACTCAAACCTCTGGAAGTACCTCCTAAAACCTAAACCCTAAACCCTAAACCCTAAACCCTACACCCTACACCCTAAACCCTAAACCCTAAACCCTAAACCCTAAACCCTAAACCCAGTACCTCTGGGAAGTGAGGTGAGGGGCCAATGCTTCGGCCATCTGGTGGACTTCATACCTGACACAGGCTCAGGGCTCAGGGTTTAGGGTTTAGGGTTGAGGGTCCCTAAACCCTAAACCCTAAACCCTAAACCCTAAACCCTCAACCCTGAACCCTAAACCGGTCACCCTTCTACATAGATCCAAGAGAGGAAGCCAGGAACCAAGAAGGTACCTTGCTTTGGGGCTTAGAGGCTTCCAGGGGAACCTAACTCAGATAAGAAACCAGGAATCAGGGCCCACTCTGAGTTAATCATCATGAGCTACTCCTAGAGAGGGGGATTCCAGAGGGTGCTGGGCTTCGGGTTTAGGGTTTAGGCTTTAGGGTTTAGGGTGGAGGGTGTAGGGTTTAGCGTTGTGTACATTACTCACATGACGTTAGCCGGAATATTCCGGGAGTGCGTGCTTAAGGCAGCTGGAACAGTGTTGAATCCCTATTCTTTTCGGGTTTAGGGCATAGGGTTTAGGGCCCTAACCCTAAACCCTAAACCCTAAACCCTAAACCCTAAACCCTCAACCCTAAAACCTGAACCCCAACCCCTAGCCCTGAACTCTGAAACCTTGCACCTTGGGATGTTCCCCCTTATACTAAAAGTCCTTAACATTGATTGTGGTGCCCCCTTCTTTGTAATCATCCGCACTAAGGACTGTTAGTATAAGGAGGAACATCCCAACCTGAACCCTGAACCCTGAACCCTAAACCCTGAACCTTAAACCCCTAAACCCCTAAACCCCAAAACCCCAAACCCCAAACCCTAAACCCTAAACCCTACGCTGTGGGGACTGGGTAGCCGGCTCGTTGAGATGCCCCTTCTCATAGCCTCAGCACCGGTAGGCCTAAACCAGCATTTGCTTAAGAACCCCCCCCCCAAAAAAAAAAGAAAGGCGTGTGTATAAATATATGTATATATATATATACATACATACTTACTTACAATTATTGTCATAAAGAGTGAAAAAGACAGTTATAACAATATTAGAAAATCAAATATGATCCCTATCTGGTCCTTCTACGGAAAAACGTTCTTCAATTGCGGGGGGGGGGGGGGGGGGTGTTCTTAAGCAAGTAACAGTAAGTCCGAAAGCTCGACTATAAGGTCCAGAGCCCAAGCAGCTTCTTCGGGGATTCGGGGTTTGCTTGGGCTTACTTGGAGGTTCATGGTACTTAGTAACCCAATTATAACTTAACCCAATTATAGCCATGTTAGGGGGCTTCAGGAGCTCATAAGTGAGTTATAAGTACAGTGAAAACTGGGTCTAGATCCGGGAGCAACCTAGGAAAAACAAGGGTACCGTTTTTGGTTAGAAAAACCCTAACGGGGCTGAGGGAATCAATGAAGGCCCTATGGGGTTTATTGTAGAGCCTTGGGCCCAGGGTGTCGGAGTTCTGGTTTTGGGGTTTGCGGTCCCTAAACCCTAAACGCCTGTCAGGCATGCGTAGACAGCCCAGTCAGGTTCTCTAAATTCGGGTTTGATCGTCAGGGTTTTTGGGTCTTGGGGTTTTGGGCTTGGGGTTCTAAGGCGCAAGCTGTACGGCGCCCGCGCGTGGTCCGGCTCCTTGTAGCCACAGGCCTGTTCAAGACAAATGGCTCCTCGCTTTCTGTTTAGGGTTTGGGTTCAGGGGCTTCAGTTTAAGAACTTATGTTAGGGTCCCCAAAAACCTTCAGCCTGAAATCCTCAACCCTGCACGTAAGATCTGAAACGCTAAACCCTAAACCGTAAACCGTAAACCGTAAACCGTAAACCCTAAACCCTAAACCCTAAACCCTAAACCCTAAACCCTAAACCCTAAACCCTAAACCCTAAACCCTAAGCCCTAAGCCCTAAGCCCTAAGCCCTAAAGCATCAGAATTCCCCGTCAGAAATCGGCGCAGCTCCCCTGCCCAGAGTAACGAAAATCGAAGCTGAGGATGAAACAGGGGCTTCGGTGTTCTAGACGGCCCTGCAAAACCTAGGGGAATCGGAATAGGGATTTAGGGTTTAGGGTTTAGGGTTTCGGGTTTAGGGTTTAGGGTTTAGGGTTTCGGGTTTAGGGTTCTGGGTTTAGGGTGACCCAAGAGCAACCTAGGAAGAAAAAGGGTGCCCCCTTTTGCTTGAAGTGGTTGATCAGGGAACCTATATAACCCCCAAAAAAGAGGGAATACGGGCCTACTCTGAGGCTTAGGGTTTGGGAGCTCGAGGGTTTAGGGTTTAGGGTTTAGGGTTTAGGGTCTAGGGTCTAGGGTTTAGGGTTTACTGGGGCTTCGAGCAAGAACCCCAAGCCCTGGTTCTGCGTAGGAGCCGCGCGCACATGAGTTGGTCTTCCAAGTTCTCCAGCTTCTTGAGCCAAGCCTGGAATGTAAGGTTTAGGGTTTAGGGTTTTAGGTTTAGGGTGCAGGGTTTAGGGTTTAGGGTTTAGGGTTTAGGGTTCGGGTTTAGGGTTTAGGGTTTAGGGTACTTTAGGATTTAGGGTTTAGGGTTTAGGGTTTAGGGTTTAGAGTCTAGAGTTTAGGAGCTGGTTTCCGTTTCCAAACTGGGGTCATCGGGCACCCTGACCTTATAGGCCCGCATTGAAACGGGAACCCCAAATGGGCCGTACACAAGGGAACTGATTCGATACCCTAAACCCTAAACCCTAAACCCTAAACCCTAAACCCTAAACCCTAAACCCTAAACCCTAAACCCTAAACCCTAAACCTTAAACCAAAGAGAGAGGATCCTAGCTTGGAGCGACCTCGAGTGCTAGCAGTCAGCTCCGAAACCTGTTGGTACTTGGAGGTTCATGGTACCTACAACCCAGTTATAGCTGCACAGGGTTGAGGGTTTAGGGTTTAGGGTTTAGGGTTTAGGGTTCAGGGTTCAGGGTTTAGGGTTTAGGGTTCAGGGTTTAGGGTTTAGAAGGTTCATGGTACTTATAACACAGCTTGTAAACCCACCTATAAGCCCCTTAGGAGCCCGAGCATGCTGTGATAATAGGGTTAGCAAGTACCATGAACCTTCAGGTAGAATCAATGAAACCGGCAGGCAGAACTCGTCCCCGACCCCGTCGGAGAGGGGTCGTGTCTGAAGGGCCTTAATCTTATTCCCCTATATAACCCCTACACGTGCCTTTTATAGCCCCTAATACCTAAGTAGCCTGTAAATAACCCTAAGGTTCCTTATGAGGGTCCCTCCTTTAGTCCCTTGATGCTCCTTTGTTGAACTAATTCGAAGTTCATGGTACTTATTAACCAACTATAACTGTACTTATAACTGTGCTTACAACCATATTAGGGCGCTTGAGGGCCTTAGAAGCACTAGGGGTCCGAGTATGACTCCCCTGAGCTTCAGATTCAGCTTCCGAAGCCCAGAACCGGGTTTAGGGTTTAGGGTTTAGGGTTTACAGTTAGGGTTTAGGGTTTAGGGGTTAGGGTTTAGGGTTTAGGGAGGACCGTAAACCCCGGACCATGGGTATCCTTTCTCGGGTCCCTGTCAGGGGATTATCCCAAACCGTAAACCGTAAACCGTAAACCCTAAACCCTAAACCCTGAACCCCCCTAAAACCTAAACCCTAAACCCTGAACCCTAACCCTAAATCCTAAGCCCCACCTGGGCGGAGCTGTTGAAGCTGTCCAGCTGCCTTTGTCCGGCACGCAAGGACTCCTGGCGTCTGGGAACTGGTTGTTTTGGGTTTGAGGAGTTCCAAGCAGGGCTTTAGGGCTTAGGGTTTAGGGTTTGGGGTTTGGGGTTTAGGGTTTAGGCTGTCAACTCAAACCGGAAATCCCAAGCCCTAAATGGAGGTTCATGGTACTTAGAACCCAGCTATAACTGTACATATAACCCACTTGTAAGCCCCTTAAGTGCCCTAACATGGTTATAATTGGGCTATAAGTACAGCTATAATTGGGTTAATAAGTCTTGAAGTACCATGAACCTCCCAGTAAGCCCTAAGCCCTAAAACACCAAACCCTCCCATTGTGATGCTGAGGGTTTTATGCCTTTGGATCTCCTCCTGATAAATTCTTGGCCTTGGCCCTGCAAAACTAAAGGGAATAGGGATTTCGGGATTTCGGGTTTAGGGTTTAGGGCAACCCAAGAGTAACCTAGGAATAAACAGGGTGCCCATTCGTTTAAAGGGGCTTATAGGGGAACCTGGACCCTAAAGAAAGGAAGTAAGGGCCTACTCTGGGTCCTAGAAAAATGACGAATAGAGGTTTAGGTTGAGCTTTGGGGTTGCAAGTGTTTGCGGTTAGTGGTTTAGGGTTTAGGGTTTAGGGTTTCGGGTTTAGGGGTCTAGTGACTAGTGGCTCATGGTGTAGGGCTTTATCAAGGGTTTAAGAAACAGGGCAGCTGCGCGGCAAACTTGCTCAGTCTGGCCGCCAGATCTTCCTGTGGCTGGATTGCAAACGCCTTGATTAGACCACAGCTTAGCAGCAAGCTAACTCGTAACTGGCAGGTGCAACTTGGAGGGTCGGAAGACTTAGTAGGTAGGTCTTAGGAGGTAGGTATCTAATGGAGGTATAAGTAGGATAACTCCGATTAGGGTCGCTTTTAGGCTACTTTTAAGTCTACTTACTATCTACTTACTAAGTCCCCCACAAGACTGCAAGTAAACAGAACCCAAAGCCCTGGACCCTAAAACCCTCCTATAACGAAACCCAAAACCCACAAGGCTGTAATTAGGCAGAGTCCCTGATGACCCGTCTCAACAAACGGCCCTAAGCCAACCGAAAACGCAACCCTGAGCATGATTCCACAGCAAAGCATGAGGGTTTAGCGTCCCTAAACCCTAAACCCTAAACCCGAAAACCCGAAACCCTAAACCCTCAACCCTAAACCCTGTACCCTAGGATCTGGGTTAGGTGTTGGGGCCTCAGGGTTGGGTGGAAGGTTGAGGGACCCGCCTCCCACCTGAGAAAAAATCTTCCCAGTGTTAGGCAGGGTTTAGGATTAGGGCTTAGGGCTTAGGGCTTAGGGCTGAGGGCTTAGGGCTCAGGGCTTGGGGCTTAGGGCTTAGGGCTTAGGGCTTAGGGCTTAGGGTTCAGGGTTCAGGGTTCAGGGCTTAGGGCTCGGGAATACCGGGAAGTATGTTGGCTTTTAGAGGTGATGGGACAGTTGAATATTGGGATTGGACCGCCGGAAGGATGGCTGTGCAGTTCTACTCGATTTCTCCAGCTCGCATTTATGTTTTCAACTTGAAGCCGAAGGGTGTGCTTCGGGATTGACCACAAAACCAGAACTAACATACACTATGACCGCCACAACTACTTGCTTAAGAACCCGAAAAAGAATAAATGATCATATTCCCTACATTTCCCTTATAAGGAACTTATGAGGAGGAATAGCTTCTTTATCGTTTTTCCCCACTTTCGGTGTGGGGTTGTTAGATTTTAAACTCAACTCTTCTCCTCGCCCGGAACTCTTCTCCTCGGTCTACCCTGTAAACCCTATAAACTCCATAAACCCTGTAAACCCTGTAAACCCTATAAACCCAATAACCCCTAAACCTAAAGCCTGCCCTCACCTTAAACCTGAACCTCGAAGGGTGCTTGAGGCCTTCATGTAGGACTTCTCCGACACGGACCCCCCCCCCACCCCGTTTCCAGAAAGCACTCAACCAAGTCGAGATGAGTGCTTGGTGTTAGGTTAGGGTGGTCGAGACCACAAAAGCCGAGAGATCACACAAAACGGCAGACAGGCACAGAGAGAGAGAGAGAGAGGGAGCGGATAGGCAAAGCCTAAACCCTAAACCCCAAACCGGGGTTTGGGCGGCTGAGGGTAGAGGGTTCAGAGTGTTGCGTCCTTACACCCTACACCCTACACCCTGCACCACCCTAAACTCTAAACCCTAAACCCTAAACCATACAACCCTACAACCCTAAACCCCAAGACCCTAAAACGCCGTCTTCGCGCACGGGCACCCGCCTCTGCCCTGGTGACCGAAGGGAAGAGCCCAATGAACCTAGGTTGGGAATTTTAGGGTTTAGGGCTTGGGGTTTAGGGTTTAGGGTCTAGGGTTTTAGGGGTTTACTGGTAGGGTTCCCAGGCTTTACGGCTTTAGGGTTCTAGGGCAGAGGGTTGAGAACCCCGAGCCCTGAGCCCCGTACCCTAAATCCTAAACCTCGAACCCTCGGATCAACAACTCTGGAACCCTCAGCCAAGCAAAGGAGGAATCCCGAACCTATCAAAAGAATTGCGGGTTTGGGCGTGGGATCTTCAGGAACACTCCCCCTTCCATTGCAAAAAGGCCCCCAAAACCAAAGGGTTTAGGGTTAAAGGATTAGGGTTTAGGGCATACAGGCCCTCAACCCCAAACCCCGAACCCCAAACCCCAAACCCCAAGCCCCAAACCCTAAACCCCAAACCCTAGACCACCTCCGTACCCCAGTAACCATACTACAATAAGGGTACCCTTTTTTTGGTTGGTTATTCTAAAACTGATAAGGGAAACCATAACCAAAAAAAGAAGGAAAAGGCTACCACTGGGCTAACCAAGCCACGTACCACACGATGGTCTCTCACAGGGGGAAGCCCTTCTTCTAAAGCAACTTCGGGTTTTGGCCTTTAGGGTTCAGGGCCGATAAGCCATAAGCCCTGTCCGAAAAGCCCTGAAGCCTAAAGCCAAAAGCCTACAGCCTAAAGCCTAAAGCCTAAGCCCTACACTGCAGGACGAAGGAGCTTCATAAACCCACCCACACGCACACAACAAAGAGAAAGCAGGGTTCTGGGCTTTGGGGTTCAGGGTTCGGGGTCTACTTAGCTTGTAGTGAAAAGAAAGATCTGAACCCAAAGACCTCAACCCTAAACCCTATCCCCTAAACCCTAAACCCTAAACCCTAAACCCTAAACCCCGAACACTTCTGACATCATCTTGGATGGGTGGCAGGCAATTGATTCGAGCACCAGGTCGGGCGCAAAGCGCAGGAGCTGCGAAGCACCGCGCCCCGACTGTTGGTGTTTAGATTTCAGATCTTTAGGGTTTAGGGTTTAGGGTTTAGGGTTTAGGGTTTAGGGTTTAGGGTTTAGGGTTTAGGGCTTCGGTTTTAGGAGTTTGGGGCCTTTTAAGGGGGGTCTCAAGCTTTGGGCTTTGTTTCAGGCTGCCGTGTCGAGGGCTTCTGCTGGAAATTCCCCCGCAGCTCCTGCATCGGGCAATCGGGCAACTCCCCATCGCCGAACCAGGCATGTAGCAGCTTTGGGCTCCGGCATTCTTAGGGTTTAGGGTTTAGGGTTTAGGGTTTAGGGTTAGGGTTTCGGGGTTAGGGTCTAGGGGTTGGGGTTTGGGGTTGCGGGTTTAGGGTTTCGGGCTTAGGGGTTGTCGTTTCATTAGGGGGCAGTCACATGGTCCCTTAATATGGGCCCTTACAAGGGACCCCTCGTGTACCCCATGTGAATATCTATATATATATATATATATATATCCTGCAGAACCATCATGCGCGACCATACAACGACCCTTAGAGGCATCAGGCACACGAGGGCCTAGGGTTCAGAGTTTAGGCTTCAGGATTTAGGGCTCCAAAAGCAGATGATGGGTCGGAATCGTAGAGACACCCGCTCTTGCCTGGTGGCCTGCGGGCAGGAGGTCCCTGTGGAGACCGCTAGCAGACCGTCACTGTGGAAGCTAGACGGTAGATGAATGAAGAGACTGCTGGCTCTCTGACGGTTTGATTCGGGTTCTGGGTTTAGGCTTAGGGAAGATCCCGGAGCCTCTTCGACTGAATACTAGATGAAGGGAATCAGATGCAATCAGCAACAGAGCGGAACCGCAGCATCGATGATAGCAACGTGCAGTCCGTCATCCAGCAAGCAGTTTGGGCGGGTCATGATTTTGGTCAGGGTCCCCTAAACCCTAAACCCTGAACCCTGAACCCTAAACCCTAAACCCTAAACCCTAAACCCTAAACAGGGTGGGGTTCAGGGCGTGGGTGCTTGAGTGGTGGCAGACTCCTCAAAGTGCAGATGTGATCTGAAACGCTTTGAAAGCTGCTGGAAAATCTACGGCGTGCAAGCTCAGCAAACTGGACCACCGCAACGCACACTCTGCAGATACAAGCTTTGTAAGCTCTTTGTGGCTTCAAGCCCTAAATCCTTAGTCCTAAACCCTATAACAAATCTGGTTTCGAGTTCAGGGTCTGGGTCACAGGGTTCGGGTCAGGGGTTCACAGTTTCAGGGTGCATGCTTCCTATGCTATAGGGTTTAGGGGTTAAGGTTCAGGGTTTCGGAGGTTAGGGTTTAGGGTTGGGGGGTCGACGGGTTCAGGGGTTCAGGGGTTTGAGAGCTTAGGGTTGGGAAGTTCCCCCTTCTAACAGTCCTTAGTAGGGATTGCAGTACCCCATATTCTTCTAATCGCTGTTAAGGAGTTGTCATAGAGTTTAAGGGGGAACGTTTAGGGGTCAGGGTTGAGGAGTGCCCGCCATTGCTTCACATGCCGAACTCGCTGAAGAAGTCTTCAGGATCACTGAGCGGCTTCTTTGCCTCTCGTGAGCGTGGTCTTCGGGTTTAGTAGGGTTTTCGGGTTTTAGGGTTTAGTTAGGGTTTACCCCAAACGCTTGAACCCTCAACCCTCAACCCTCACCCCTAAACCCTAAAACCCTAAATCCTAAAGCCCCAAAACCCTAAAACCCTGAACCCTGAACCTAACCCTGTAAGCCCCAAACCCTCAACCCTAAACCCCTAACCCCAGCAGCCCTAGATCCCTTAAACAGAAGCCCCAAACCCAATCCGGCTATATGGGGGTTTACAAAAATACGGGAACCCCTAATATAGATCCCCAAATAGTAGGGTTCCCTCATAATCAGGACCCTAATTTCGGAAACCCCCATATAGGGGGTTGACCCTCAAGGTTGTAACCTTTTGGTTTTTGCGGGAACGTCTCTAAAGATCCTTAAGGTTGTGCCAGAGCCATCTTAAGAGCGTGTTCAGGGAACCTTTGGGGTACAACCGCAGGGGGGACGAGTCTTTTTACTATGCATAGCGAGGGTTCTTGGAAAGTGGGTACCCAGGGAACCTTAGTGAGCCTTAGGCAGTATTGGCGAGTATTTGGGGAACGTTGAGTTACATGCCCCCCCTGAACCCCCCCTGCCTTAAGAAGCCTAAACCCTAAACCCTAAACTAAACCCTAGACCCTAAACCCTAAACCCTAAACCCTAGATCCTAGACCCTAAACCCTAAACCCTAAACCCTAGACCCTAAACCCTAAACCCTGTTGCATCCCGCCTTAGCCTTGCTGGGCGAGGCCTCCGGGCTCGCGGAGATGTTGGAGCCAGGGCCGGATCCCAGCGACGCGGCCGAGACAGTCTGCCACAAGGGGGTTTAGGGGGCTTCTAAGGGCTTAGGGTTTAGGGTTTAGGGTTCAGGGTTTAGGGTTTAGGGTTTGGGGTTTAGGGTTTAGGGTTTAGGGCTTGGGGCTCCTAACTGGAGCTTTTGGGGGTTTTCAAGGAACTACAGGAAACACCCTTATATAAGGGACTTTACAATTTGTTTGAGGGTTATTTAGGGGCTACTCAGGTATCCGCCGGCCCCGGCGCCAGTGAAGACTCATTTTCCCTGCACCGCCCTCCCCGCACTCCCCGCTCTATCCGTTCTCCCTTCCCATGCTCTTACTTGAAGGTTCATGGCACTTACTAGCCAATTATAACTGGACTTATAACCCTACTTATAATGCCCCTAAAGGGCCTTATAGGGGTTATCCCAATTATAAGTAGGGGTTATAAGCCCAGTTATAATTGGTTAGTAAGTACCATGAACCTTCAAGTAGTGCTTCGTCTATAGGGCCGCCCACCCCGACTCCCCTTCCCCAGCCTGCTCCCAACCTGCTGCTTTCCCTTGAATAGGGGATAGGATTAGGGGGACCCTTGGGGATATCCTCTGAATAAGGTCTCTGTTTAAGAGAGCCAGAAGAGGGTTAAGAAGGGGTTCCCTTTTAAGGGTCCCCCTTCTCCTACCTAGGATTGAAGTGAACTGTTTTGAGGACCTGCATGCCCGCCGATCTCGAACCTATGCTGCCCAGGCCTGCTCCAGCAGCCTGCAATCTTTAGCTTGAACCCTGAACCCTGAACCCTGAACCCTGAACCCTAAAACCCTAAACCCTAAACCCTAAACCCTAAACCCTAAACCCTAAACCCTAAACCCTAAACCCTAAACCCTGACTCAGGCATGCGCCTTCTGTGGACTGTCCGTCTTCTTGGGCGGGGAGACGCTCGTCCGAGCCTCCTCCACTTTTAGCCTCATTAGGCTGTCATAGGGTTTAGGGTTTAAAGGTTTAGGGTTTGGGGTTTAATTAGGGTTTAGGGTTTGGTTTAGGGTGTTTAGGGTGTTTAGGGTGTTTAGGGTGTTTAGGGTGTTTAGGGTGTTTAGGGTGTTTAGGGCGTAGGGTTTTGGGTTTGGGGTTTGGGGTTTGAGTTTGGGGTTTGGGGTTTGGGGTTTGGGGTTTGGGGTTTGGGGTTTGGGGTTTGGGGTTTGGGGTTTGGGGTTTGGGGTTTGGGGTTTGGGGTTTGGGGTTTGGGGTTTGGGGTTTGGGGTTTGGGGTTTGGGGTTTGGGGTTTGGGGTTTGGGGACCCCCCTCCCCCCTTCAAATTCTGACACCTAAAGCCCAGAACCTAAACCCCAAGACCTACTTGGAGCTTCATGGCACTTATAACCCAGATACAACTGTCCCTATAAGCCACTTCTAAGCCCCCCTCGCCACGGCACAGGTCTCTGTGGGGCTGAGGACCCTGCACCCCCAAAATCCCTAGACTCCCAAAAGTCCGAAAAACCCAACACACCCTTCAAAAAAGCCCAAAGCCCTTTAAGCCCTCAGCCCCTATATAAGTCCTAAGCCCCATGAACCCCCTAAACCCTGCAAGCGCAACCCTCAAAACCCCCCTAAACCCCCTAAGACACGCCTAAGAACCCTAAACCCCCCTAAGAACCCCCTTAAGAACCCCCTAAGAACCCCCCGAAGAACCCCCCTAAGAAAACCCCCTAAGAACCCCCTAAGAACCCCTGAGAACCCCCCCAAGAACCCCTTAAGAAAACCCCCTAAGAACCCCCCCTAAGAACCCCCCCTAAGAACCCCCTGAAGAACCCCCTAAGAACCCCCAAAAAGCGCAACGATGTCAGGGAGAGGGACTTCATGCCCATCTCTTGGGCCATGCGATCCATATCCTCTTTCGTGACCTGGCGGGAGGAGGGTTTAGGGTTTAGGGTTTAGGGTTTAGGGTTTAGGGTTTAGGGTTTAGGGTTTAGGGTTTAGGGTTTAGGGTTTAGGGTTTAGGGTTTAGGGTTTAGGGTTTAGGGTCGGCATGTTCCCGCTTGTTTGCTAACAGCCCTATTTTAGTAAGGGGCACAATAATCCCCATGAAGGACTGTTAGTAGAAGGGGGGGCAACATCCCAAGCCTGGGGTTTAGGGCTTACACAAGGGGCTTGGGGTCTGGGGTTTATTGTTTGGGGTTTTGGGTTCGATTGTAGTAGGCTTCGCAGTATCCGGTATACAGTATAGGCGTGCAGGGCTTTAGGCTTAATCAGGCTTTGGGGTTTCGGTTCAGAGATAGCCCCAAGAAGCTGCCGATGACTCTGCTTACCTAAGCTTCGGGGCAAGTAGAGTGCATGTCTAGACCCAAGAGTAACCTAGCCCATTTTGATTTAAAGGAGCCTATCAGGGAACCTAGCTCCCAAAAAAAGGGGGAATAAGGGCCTGCGCTGGGAAACCCTAAACCCTAAACCCTAAACCCTTATCACTAAGAAACCCAGTGCCCAAATCGGAGCAGTCACTAGGCGCACAAGGTACAGGCCGGTACCACCTCCTTTGGCGGCTCCTGCAAGACACTAAGCCCTAAACCCTAACCTCAGGGTTCCATAGGGTTTAGGGTTTAGGGTTTAGGGTTTATAGGGTTGAGGGTTTAGGGTTTAGCGTTCAGGGTTTAGGGTTTAGGGGTATAAACCCTAAAGCCCCACACCCTAAAACCCAGAATTATCTTGGGCCCCTGAGGTGGTACCTTCACCGAGAAAGTCCCTGTACAGAGGTGCAAACCTTGCACCCTAAACCCGAACCCTAAACTCGAAACCCGAAGGGGTAAACGCTCCTAAGCCGGGTATGGCAATGTATATTTTCCTGCCAGATCATTGTCCAGATCACAGCGTTTTCCGTTGATGCTGCGGCAGAGCGGCATGCAGAAGTCCGAAGACAGACTCGATGACATTAGCATGGAGATTGTAGGAGCCTTTGGCGCTTTTGCTTCCTCGCTGCCCATAGAGGTCAACAGGAGTCGCGGCAGATTGCTGCATGGCCACGATCTGCGGGAACCCAGCAAGGTAGAACAAGGCCTCCCAGAGCTCATTTCCTTGCTCCACGTACCCAAGCTCCGACGACTGTTTTCGCACCTGTCCATGGGCTGGATTCGCGTTCCACATAATGTCGAGCCGCTTTGCCCGAATGATCCGCCCGCGGCTTCCTCTGCTTCTTTGAAGGAGGCTCCATGACGGAACAACTACTAGTAGTACGTAACGGCTGGAGTTTTGGGTGTAACCAGCAGCTCTGCGGCGCAACCCAGAACGCTACTTGTTTTCTGTGTTTTTTTTTTTTGGGGGGGGGGGGGGGGCTTTGTCCGCTTCCGGCTTGTCAGACGAACAACTTTTGGAATTCGGAAGGATGCCCATACAAATGCTTTTTACGTGAGGGCTGGGTTTGGGGTTTGGGCTTTGGATAGACTCTTTGGTGGTTCCCCTGTAAGGGGAATCCGAGGCAGCATAAACCCTCAGCCTTAGGGTCGGTTTACGGGCTTAGATTCTAGGCTTTGGGGTTAGGGCTGAGGGTTTGCCCTAAACCTACCCTACAACCAAAGACCTGAGCCCAAGGCTTAAACACTAGGTTTAGGCACTAGGGTTTGAGGTTTAGGGTTTAGGGCTAGGGTTTCCAAGCACTCCTCCTCGTGCCCCAGTCGTCCGTCCTCGAAGCTCATGCCTCCTTTTGCCGGTCTCCTGCTTCAGGGCTTAGGGCTTAGGGGTTAGGGCTTAGGGCTTAGGGCTTAGGTCTTAGGGCTTAAGGCTGAGGGCTGAGGGCTTGGGCTAGGGCTAGGGCTGAGGGCTGAGGGCTAGGGTTTAGGGTTAGGTTTAGGGGGTTTAGGGTTTAGGGTTTAGGGTTTAGGGTTTAGGGTTTAGGGTTTAGGGTTTAGGGTTTAGGGTTTAGGGTTTAGGGTTTAAGGTTTGGGTTTAGGGTTTAGGGTTTAGGGTTTTAGGTTTAGGGTTTAGGGGGTTAGGGTTTAGGGTTTAGGGTTTAGGGGGTTTAGGGTTTAGGGTTTAGGGTTTAGGGGTTAGGTTTTAGGGTTTAGGGTTTAGGGTGTAGGGTTTAGGGTTTAGGGTTTAGGGTTTAGGGTTTAGGGTTTAGGGTTTAGGGTTTAGGGTTTAGGGTTTAGGGTTTAGGGTTTAGGGTTTAGGGTGGGCGTTAAGGGGGGGTCAAGGGCTTGGGGTTTGGGTCCGGGTTTAGGGCTCAGGGTTTTTGGTCAAGGGATGTCAAGGGCTTAGAACCCAGCAGGACTGCCATAACGTAGGGCCCAGCCGACACCCTGAAGCCTAAGCCCCAATTTCGCGCAGAGCCCCGTCCTGGCAGATGACGACGGCTTCTCAAAGCACCTGTGCTTGCACCGAAGGTTGGGAGCCAAAGTAAGAGCCCAAATCCTATACCCCAAACCCGAAACTCCAAACCTCAAGCTAAACCCCAGGCCCTAGAACTGACTAGCCTCAGCCAGGTATCACCAAACCTGCATTCAGCACCTCGAGGTTCTAGGATTTTAGGGTTTCAGGGCCTAGGGTGCGTTGCAAGGGTTTTTTGGGTTTATGGTGTGGGACGGGTTCAAAATTCGGGACAGCTCGAAGTGAGCATAACACGACCGCCTGAACCCTAAACCCTAAACCCTAAACCCTAAACCCTAAACCCTAAACCCTAAACCCTAAACCCTAAACCCTAAACCCTAAGAACCGGAGCATGAGTCCCAACTCCGTTCCTGAACCTACGCCCCCAGAGGCAAAGCCGGTAGACCGGCTTGGTAGAGGGCTACTGGCTCATGGTTGGGATGGCGCCCCATCTTCTTGTAAAGGGGCGGCTTAAGGGAACCTAAACCCGAAAAAAAGGAATCAGGGGCGGTTTAAGGGAACCTAAACCCTAAAAAAGGAATCAGGGCCTCCTCTGATTCCTTGTTGGTATAGGGTTTAGGGTTCCAGGGCTCCAGGGCTTCTATCCCTTGTTGAGCTGAAGTACGCTTATAGATGTTACCCCACCATGACAAAGGTTAAGGGCTTAGGGTCTGGGAGGTTAGTGCCCGGTATGCCCTTCAAGAATCCCCAAAGGGTTTAGGATTTAGGGTTCAGGGTTTAGGGTTTAGGGTTTAGAGTTTAGGGTTTAGGGTTTAGGGTTTGGTGGACAAACGCTTTCAAACAGTATTTGTATCCAGGAGTTCTGCATTGAAGCAGCTGGGAGAAAAAAAGTCATTCACTTGGGTATTCAGTCAAGATTCGAGTTCCTCCTTACAGTGATACTGGAGGCTAAGGGCTAAGGGCTAAGGATTTAGGGTTTAGGGTTAAAGCTGACCCAAAAAGAGGTTTTATTGGCCTGAACCCTAAAAAAGGGGGAATAAGGGTGTACTCTGGGTCCTATGAGCCCGGAACCCTAAAACCTGAAAAAAGGGGGAATAAGGGCATCCACTCGGTGTTGCCCTTTTACCGTTCTTGTGACATTCTTGCAATAAGGATGATCGTATGCTGGGGGTACATAGGGGGTTAGGAGCACCCCGACTCGGAGAAGCGCGTGAAGAAAAACCCATGTTCTGCCCACACAGCTACCGAACATATCCGTCATAACCAATGATAACTGCACTTGCAACCCACGTATAAGCCCCTTAAGTGCCCTAAGATGGTTCTAAGTACAGTTTCTAAGTACAGTTATGTTTGGTAAATAAGTACCAGGAACCTGCAAGTAGGCCCCATATCATAGGGCACACGGGCGTCCGCTGAATGCAATCACGCCACTTCGTGCAGATGTAGTACTCGCATCCTGACCCGCACCACGGCAGGAAGAACCGTAAGGCCTTACGAGGGTTCAGGGTTTGGGGCCCCTATTGGCCGGGACCAAACAAGCGCCGAAATCCCCACTCACCCAACTGCAAACCCAATCCCTAAACCCTAAACCCTAAACCCCTAACCCCTAAACCCTAAACCCTAAACCCTAAACCCTAAACCCTAAACCCTAAACCCTAAAAAGGACATAGTCTAGACCTGCGAAAAGCTTACACGAAGGGCTCCTATGTAGTAGCCATCAATCAGCCTCAAGAACACGTCTTCCCCCGCCCTTCCAGCTCCGAAACGTCGAGGAGCTCGGACCCACAACATACAAAAAATAACGCAAGGCCCGGCAGTCACCAACCGGTGACAATGCGAAGACCCCTCCTCTCTAATCATCCTTTAAAGGGTATACATGACATAAGGTGCCTAGTTCCTCCATTAAACCCTAAACCCCAAACCCTAAACCCTAGACCCTAAACCCTAAACCCTAAACCCTACACCCTAAACCCTACACCCTAAACCCTAAACCCTAAACCTACCCTACAACCTCGCGGCTGGCCTGAAGCACAGGCATAGCGCCTCGGGGAGCTAAGCTTAAGGTATACGGCTTAGGCTGTCTTGGGGTTTAGGGTTTAGGGTTTAGGGTTTAGGGTTTAGGGTTTAGGGTTTAGGGTTTAGGGTTTAGGGTTTAGGGTTTAGGGTTTAGGGTTTAGGGTTTAGGGTTTAGGGTGGTTGCTTCCCCCCGAGATATAAGTAGAGTGAGAAGGGCCCTGACTTGGGTTCTAAGTATCCTCACTTGGGTTAGAAGTAAAAAGTCGCTGAGACCCCAACAAAACCTGAATGGCTTTAGGCTCTGGGTTTAACAAGGCCCCGCCCATGTGCGGAGAGAATTCAGGGCGCGACCAAGGACTAAATCTGGGGTGGACTTCTGCACAAGCAGCGTGTTGGAATACAGAAGACATCACGCCACGCTTGCCTGTTGCTATCTTCGTCAACAAGATGCCTTCGCGACACATGCCGCCTCCCCACAGCCCCTAAACCCCTAAACCCCTAAACCCCTAAACCCCTAAACCCCTAAACCCCTAAACCCTAAACCCTAAACCCTGAACCCTCCCCGCAGCCCGGGAGTGTGTCAGTGTTGTTGGGGGTGCATTTTCACAACGAGGCGCTCCAAACCTTGAAAGGGATTCGGGTTTGCTCCCACGATTTAGGGTTTGGGGTTTAGGGGTTTAGGGTTTAGGGTTTAGGGTCTAGGGTCTAGGGTTTAGGGTTTTGGTTTTGGATTTTGGGTTTTGGGTTTTGGTTTCTGGGGTTTAGGGGTTTAGGGTTTAGGGTTTAGGGTGCAGCTACATGGTCCCTTAGTAGGGGCTGTGGCGGCTTCGGGCTTTGGGGGTTCAGGGCTTAGGGAAGCCATCGCTGCAGCTGAACCCAGTACTAGTTCATGGTTGGGATAATATGAAAAAATAAATGTTCATTCCTTATAGAGTTGAAGTACCCTTAAAGATGTAAAATGGTACCCAACGATGACAAAGAGTGAGGGTGTACGCCTTGGACCATGCGCTGGCGACTTAGTGGTAGTTCCCGGTTACTAGGTTTCAAAGGAAATCCGAGCTCATAATTAGGCCGAGGTCCCTTTGCCCGAAGTCCTAAACACCTACACCCTCAACCCTTTAATCCCCTTGAGTCCCCAAGCCCTAAACCCCCCACGGACCCTAAACCCTAAACGCTTAACCCTAAACCAGGAACAACAAACCGAGCTCCCTGGCGTGCCGGAGGCTTTGCAGAGCACGCATCTAGCCGAGCGAGGCTCCGCGCGAAGGGAGTGGCCTGGTTTGGTTTAGAGTTGCGGGTTAGGGTTGCGGGTTGAGGGCTTTGGGCTTTGGGGGCTTAGGGCTACTGGCTTAGGGTTTATAGCGCCCGGAACTCTGTAAAGGTCCCCTAAGGTTCAAGTGGGGGTTTTTGGGATCAGGGTTTGGGGTTAGGGTGTCGCCGGCATCTGATTTTTGGGGCATGATGAGTGGAGAGTAGGGATGACGGTTTGAGGTTAAGGAATACGCCTTACACTGTGCAGGGGTCCTAGTTATGAATGAGGGCTGCATTGCTTGATTAGTAGGGGTCTTAAGGGCTCTCTTTTTAGGTGCGCAATGGGAAGAACACAACCCAAGGCGCATGAGAACAGGAACCCAGTAAGAAGGGGTCCTGATTTGATGACCCCAAGTGATGCCGTCGAAAAATTGTTCTGAGGGCTTGCATGGGACTCTGTTCATGCCTGTGGTTTCGCTAGTCATTGCCCGTTCCTGACTCAGCAGGCACAGCCCACAAAGCTGTAGGTGAAGAGAGTCCCGGGCTTTGCCAGGTAGGGTTTTGTAAACCCTACCCTAAACCCTAAACCCTAATCCGAGCATCAGTTTAATTAATACCCCCACATTTAAAGAATTTTTTTTTGGCCGGAAGCCCGCCGGAAGACTACTTTCCATTAGGGTGGATTTCGTATGGGACAAACCCCCCACATTTAAAGGATTTTTTTGGGGGGGTTCAAAAATCTGTCGGCAGGCTTCTTGCTTTGCTTGCGGAGACGCAAAGCTACAGCACCTCAGGGATCTGCAGCCTATTGTTTTTAATAGAGAATCAATACAGGGCCAAGGTCCAACTATTGCGGAACCCTGCATTCCTTATTGTGGAGGGGGGGGGGGGGGCCCCCCCCAATTAATCAGAAGCTCGGATTAAACCCTAAACCCTAAACCCCAAACCCTAAACCCTAACTCCAAACCCTACGCCCTAAGTTCAAGCTCTAGGGTAAAGCGCTTGAGATTCGCCCGCCTTTGGAGCAGCGTGGAGCCTGGCGCGAACATGCACACATCCTAAGCCTTGAATCCGTGAAGTTCCCAAACCCTAAACCGGTTTTTGGGGTTTAGGGTAACCTGCGAAATCTAGAGACCCTTCCTTAAGAACGGCCGCCAGACTCTGAATCCGCAAGACCCTCTTTTGCACGCAGGGTTTAGGTTTCGGGTTTGTTTACTATACGTATTTTGGGTAGTTTGTACTGCATGCAGACTGTCATGGAATGTTACAGGTAATTATCAAATTAGGGTCCTGTGTTACCAAATAAACCTGTCCCTTTTTCTTTCATGAATGTGCAATCCATTTGTTTTGGGGTGTGCGGGGCCCGGGGGGTGGGGGCAGAGGGAGGGTTATGTACACTGCGCACCACAGACCACTCGCACAATGGTAGTTGTTGGGTGCCGTAGCCGACTTGCAACTCTCAGTCGTGCGAACAACAAGAGCGCCTGACGCCCAAAACCCGAAATCCACCTGGCAGTTGACATTTGAAACTCGTCTTATCTTGGTGGCACTCACGAGGGTAGCTAAAAATTAAACTTTTAGCTGCCTTATTCAGAAACCCAATAAACCCAAAAAAGGTAAGGATCTAAAGTTACAGTAAAGTACCACAAAGCTATATGCAACCTCTGTGATCTCCACAAGCAATCTGCACTGCCAGCTTGGGACGGCTGCCTGCGGGAACGGCATGGCACCTGACATGGCAGTTCATCAACGAATGTGAGGTGGGCTGCCGCTAGCGATGATGAACCCAAACAGAATAACAGATCATAGTCCACATGTATATTATATATATTTATTTATTTATTTATCGATTAGTTTGTTTATTTATGATTTTTATATTTTACCCTTATGAGGAGGAATTCTGTTATTGTTTGGGGGGGGGGGGGTAGTGCATTGGTACTTTCAGCCTTCCAGCCAAGGAAGAGACGGAAAGCTCTGTGACTGCACTTGCCCCCAAAGACCCCAATACCCCCCCTCATAAGGAATACGCCTTTTAGGTCCCCTATTGTGTAAACCTTTTGGGTATATTCTATACCTTCCCCTTACCTAAAGCCTGACAAGGAATATGCCTTAAGTTATACCAAGGGTTCCTAGATAATAAACCCTAAACCCTAATATGGAAAATACCTTAAGCTCTACTAAGGATGCCGAGATAAGTTGAGGTATATTCATGAACTGAGGGGTGCTGGGCACAAACTACCCGTCTTGTAGGGTTCCGGGTTTACGGTTTAGGGTTTAGGGTGTAGGGTGTCGGGTGTAGGGTTTAGGGTTTAGGGTTCAGGGTTTTGTGGGCGTACTCGGCAGAACAGCAACACCGAGTGCTCCGCTGGAGTCGTCATCGTCGACGAAGCTGCCTGGTGTGATCTCTGAACATCCAACTGATCCAACACAATCCAAGGCTGATTCATGGTTGGGAGAGCATTAAACAAATCAAAATTGCTATTCCTTATTGGGTTTAAGTACCCTTAGAAAGGTAAAATGTTACCCAACTATGACAAAGAAGACCCCAAATCCTCCGTGAAGCCTGCGCTTGGACTCAACCACCAAACTCTGGATCCTAAAATATGACACACTACATTAGAAATTGAACAATTCATGAAAAACCTGAAATATGTAATAAGAATCATAAGTAATAATAATGATAATCATAAGAAAACTAATAGTCACATAAATCATGATAGTAATCATAATCATAACAATAATTACCTGAACCCAGTGTGCAGCAGGCAATGGATCCTTATTGACGGAATGCTCCACAGCCAGATGGCCCTTCCGGCCAACAACGAAGACCTTAACCCTATGCCTTAGCAGCAAGCCCTAGAGGCCCTTCCAGGGTTTAGGGTTTAGGGTTTAGGGTTTAGGGTTTAGGGTTTAGGGTTTAGGGTTTAGGGTTTAGGGTTTAGGGTTTAGGGTTTAGGGCCCTTCCAACCCCAATCGCAGGCCCTCAACCCCAAGCCCGAAACCTGAAAGACCTTTCGAGGCCCTGTTACTTCTTAATCTGTCTCCACATCCTAACGCAACCTAGGAATCAAAAGCAGGGCACCCGCCGTTGTTGCAAACCCGCACAGGTTGAGGGCTTTCAGGCTTGGGGTTTAGATGGCGGATTTGGTTTAGGATTGCCCTGCAACCCAAACCTTCTTAGAGCCTAAATGCCCCACTAGATTTAGGGTTTAGGGTTTAGAGTTTAAGGTTTAGGGGACAGTCTTCAAAACCGCAATTCCCTGGCCCAGAACAAGGCCTAAGCCCTAAGCCCTAAACCATCCTGAACCCGAAGCTCTAAGCCATCCTAACCCTAACCCTAAACCCTAAACCCTAAACCCTGAACCCTAAACCCTAAACCCTAAACCCTAAACCCTAAACCCTAAACCCTAAACCCTACCCCCTAAACCCCATCCCTGAGGTCAGGGCCGATGTTAGCACTGAGGTTGCCGAGGCCTGCGGCTCGAGCTGAGGGGACGGAAGGCTTTCGATGTCCGGGTGTAGGGTTTAGGGTTTAGGGTTTAGGGTTTAGGGTGTAGGGTTTAGGGTTTAGGGTTTAGGGTTTAGGGTTTAGGGTTTAGGGGCCAAAGAGGATAGACCGTAAGTCGTAATCCCGACATAATTTAACTTCTACTCCTGAGCTAAGGGGTATTGGGCTCTCAGGAAAGCATGTCATGCAGACCCGCGGCCGCCACTTCTGCTAAAATCTGGTTCGGCCCTAGGGCTTAGGGTTTTGGGGCTTTAGGGCTTTAGGGTTTTAATTCGGGTTTAGAGTGTAGGGTTTAGGGCTTAGAGTGTAGGTTTTGGGGTTCTAGGGCTTAGTGTTTAAAGGGTTTGAGCAGGGTTTTAGAGTTTTAGGGTTTTAGGGTTTAGGGTTTTAGAGTTTTAGGGTTTAGGGTTTTCGGGATATGGGGTTTTTGCCGTTTTAGGGATTTAGGCTTTTAGTGTTTTTCGGTTTTGGGGTTTTTGGGTTTTGAGGTTTTGGGGTTTTAAGGTTTTAGGTTTTCAGGGTTGGCGGTTTTGGGGCTTTAGGCTTTTAAGCTTTTAGGTTTTGAGAGGTTTTGGGGTTTTGGGGCTTTGGGGTTTATAAACGGCACATGGTTTGACTTAAGGACAGTTTGGGGTTCGGGGCTTGGCAGTTGAAAAGTGCGGCGGGTTTAGGGTTTAGGTGTGGGGCTGGGGTTGGAGTCTAGGGGGTTTTAAAGGCTTGCGGATCGAAGCCATAGTGAGCACCTAGCACCCCAACCACCCTAACATCCAAACATCCTAGCACCCAAACACGCTAACGCCCTAAGCCCCAGCACCCTAAAACCCCAAACCCTACTGGAGTACCAAGTAGAGCGACAAGTACAATAAAGGGATCCGAATTGAGGCTGTCCTACCTAAGGTGAGAAAAAAACTCTTGGTAGGCGAGTAGCCATATTGCAATAAGGGTGCTCGTTATGAGGTCGGCCATATTAAAAGGGAGCCCAGGACCAAAACAAATGGCAAAAGGGCACCTAAAGACCCCATGACCTCTTGAACAAGGAATATACCTTCAAATATGTTCAAGACCCCGTAACTAAGGCATACTCCCTAATTAAGGGGTTTTCATATGCGGATCTCTGGGTACCACTGGGCTGCCAAGCCCTACTGCCACGCACCAAGTCTCCCGATCCTCCAAGAAAACCGCAGATGCGTCCAGCCTTGTCCTGCTTTGTTAAGCAGGCCGCCAACGGTGTTGCTGGTCCTGAAGGGCTAATAAGGGTTTAGGGTCGAGTGCTTGGGGCTCAGGGTTGTGTAAAGGGTTCAGGGCTTCGGGCTTCGGGTTCAACGCCCCACGCCCCGTAATCCTAAACCCAGGGGTTCAAGCCCCTAAACCTAAACCCTAAGCCCTAAGCCCTAAACCCTAAACCCTAAACCCCCACCTACAAACTACGTGCTAAACTCTGGATGTGTGGGGTTTACGGGTTGAGGCCTCTAAGAGTCCATATCCCCAAAGCCGTGACCCCGTAAATGCCTCTAATCCCCTAAGGCCCTTTCAACCCTAAACCCTAAAACCTAAACCCTAAACCCCAAACCCTAAACCCCAAACCCTAAACCCTAAACCCACCCTAAACCCTAAACCCTAAACCCTCTTAACTCGTAAAATGTAGGCCCGCGGCTCAGGGCTTGCCTCTTGGACTTTCGGGCTTTAAGAGGGCTTAGGTCTAGGCTTTGATTTGCCTCCGCACCCTGAGCAGTCCCAAGCTTCGTGTTTGTGAGGGGATGATCAAAGCTATAGGCCCTTGTTCTCGACTCTCCATTAGGGTTTAGGGTTTAGGGTTTAGGGTTTAGGGTTTAGGGTTTAGGCTTTAGGCTTTAGGCTTTAGGCTTTAGGCTTTAGGCTTTAGGCTTTAGGCTTTAGGGTTAGGACTTAGGGCTTCGAATACTTTAGAAAGCGTCCCCGTAAATAGGCCCACCCTCGAGCCAAAACCTAAAATGCAAGTATGCGGACAGCTTCTCTTAACCAATGTTCCCTGTTGCGGTTCCCATTCTAAACCGGAGCCCTATATTGGCATAGACACAAAAAGCAAGACCCATATGTTAGAACCCTATACAGCCTAAGCCCTGAGCCCTAAACCCTGAACCCCAAACCCGAAAAAAACCTGAGCCCTAGACCCTATAATTCCTCAGCCGCAAAGCCCGACTTACGACCCCATATACTACAGAACTGCTCACCCTAAACCCTAATCCCCCCTAAACCCTAAACCCTAAGCCCTAAACCCGAAACCCCCAATGAGGCCAGCCGGATCTGAGTGCAAGGCCAGCCGATTCCCTGAGACACGGCGGAGCCCTCCTGCTGGAGCTTCAACTTTTTGTTTGAGTTGAGGTTTTAGGGTTTAGGGTTTAGGCTACTAGGGTTTAGGGTTTAGGGTTCAGGGTTCAGGGTTTAGGGTGTAGGGTTTAGGGTTTAGGGGCTAAAGCTGGTCAAGACCCGAGTCTGGACGGAAGCTTCGGACGGAAGCTTGCGCAAGGGCATGGGAAGCCCGTCCCCTGGGGCTCGAACTTGGGCCTGCGCGTGATTTAGGGCTGAGGGTTTGAAGGTCTAGGGGTTTAGGGTTTAGGGCTAGGGTTTAAGGCTTGAAGGTTAGGGTTTAGGGAATTAACTACTACGAGTTCAGGGCGTTTAGCAAGGCCGAGGGTCTCGAGCCCATGGCTCGGTCCCCGGATAATGCCGGGCTGGCTGAGATCAAGCTCCCACCCGTTAGGGTTGAGGGTTTAGGGTTGAGGGTTTAGGGTTTAGGGTTTAGGGTTTAGGGTTTAGGGTTCAGGGTACAGGGTTCAGGGTTCAGGGTTTAGGGTTTAGGGTTTCAAGTTTAGGGTTTAGGGTTTAGGGTTTAGGGTTTAGGGTTTAGGGTCTAGGGTCTAGGGTTTAGGTTTTAGGGTTTAGGGTTTAGGGTTTTTGGGTTTAGGGTGAAGCCCTGCAAAAAGCGTAAAGTCCAAAAGGCCGATGGTCAGTCGTCAACCCTACAACCCTACAGACCCGGTAACCCCCTAGACCTTAAGAACCCGAAGCCCTAAATACACCCTAAACCCTAAACCCTAAACCCTAAACCCTGAACCCTGAACCCTAAACCCTACAGCCCAAACCCCAAACCCCAAACCCTAAGTCGCAGCCGAACATGCAGAAGCACCCCAACCCCGCCACGAGCAGTCCTGGAGAGTGACATTCCTGGGGCTCTTTGGGGGTTGAGGGTTTCGGGTTTAGGGATTAGGGTTGAGGGTTACAGGATTCAGGGTTTTAGGGTTTAGGGGTACAGGGGGTAGGGTTTGGGTTTTGGGGTGTAGGGCTTCGCGCTTGTATGAGGAATGCCCCTTATTTGCTGCACAACCCCAGAATCTTGATACCGCCCGTGAAAGGAACAATATTCCTTATCTTGTTGGGGGGGGGGGGTTCTTAAGCAAATAGTAGCCCTAAACTCTAAACCTTCATCCCCAAACCCTAAACCTTTGGTACGGGCTTCCTGCGGATTGGGGTTCTCAAGACGACCTGAAGAGGAGTGAACCTCTGGGCTGCTCCCCTAAACCCTAGACCCTAGACCCTAAACCCTAAGCCCTAAGCCCCAAGCCCGAAGCCCTAAACCCTAAACCCTAAACCCTGAACCCTGAACCCTGAACCCCAAACCCTAAACCCTAAACCCTAAACCCTAAACCCTAAACCCTAACCCTAAAGCCTAAAGCCTAAGCCCTAGACCCTAAACACCAAACCCCCGTCCCCTGAACCCTGAAACTCTCACGCCGCTAGGGTTTAGGGTTAATGGTTTCGGGTTTAGGGTTTAGGGTGGTGGGTTTAGGGTTTAGGGTTTAGGGTTTAGGGTTTAGGGTTTAGGGTTTAGGGTTTAGTTTCTAGAGTCTAGGGTCTAGGGTCCAGGGTCTAGGGTCTAGGGTCTAGGGTTTGGGGTTTAGGGCTTAGTGTACCACCTGAGCCATGGCCATCGGCAACTCATCTTCCGTGACTGCCACCTCCACACGGCCTGGCCGGCAACCTTTCCTTGAATATCCCTCCAGCTCGCTCCGAACTGCCATTCTGCCATGGAGACGCCCTCAGTGCCTGAGGCCTCACGGTGAACCCTAATCCCACCATGAACCACAGGGGGGAGAGGGAACATCCTAAACCCTCAACCGTAAACCCACCATGAAGGTGCACATATAGGGCTAGGAGTTAGGCTGAACCCAAATCCCCAAACCCTAAACGGTTTAGGGCACCCTAAACCCTCAATTGCCCTAAACCCTAAACCCTAAACCCTAAACCCTAAACCCTAAACCCCAAAACCCCCAGATCAGCTGCGGCTCCGCTTCAGGCTGTCAAGCACCTCGCCGTCGTTGACCGTCTGGGAGAGGCGGCCCCACCTCTGGCACAAAGGCTTTAGGGTTTGTAGGGTTCAGGGTTTAGGGTTTAGGGTTTAGGGTTTAGGGTTTAGGGTTTGGGGTTTGGGGTTTAGGGTTTAGGGTTCAGGGTTTAGGGTTTAGGGTTTAGGTTTAGGGTTTAGGGTTTAGGGTTTAGGGTTTAGGGTCTAGGTTTTAGGGTCTAGGGTTTCGTGTTTAGGCTGCCCCTCAGGCACCTCATATTTCGATGCAATGCTTCATGTTGAGAAGTCATGTGAAAAACAGCACAAAAGTTGAAGATGAAATAACAGGATTCCTCGCGGCGGAAAGATCTCTAAACAATCAAACCCTAAACCCTCAACCCTAAACCCTAAACCCTAAATTCAGAACAGCCTCCGAACAGCCAGCATAAGGCTGAGCATTTTGTTGTCGGGTTTTAAGGTTTAGGGTTTGGGGCGTCAGACTGGCAAGAAGTTGCTAGACTAGTGCAGAAGGTGGCCCCATTAAACCCAAAACCCAAACAGACCCTCAACTCCATCAACCCGAATCCCTATATCCCGAACCCAACACCCAGAAACAAACATTCTGAACCCGAATTCAACTATACTTCCCTTAGAACCTTAATAAACATAATATGTTTAATATCCTCTTGGGTTTTATCTGAACAAAAAGTAATTCCCAAGGGGGATAGCTACGGCCAAAAATGGGACGAGGCACACCCCGCTGGCCGCTTGGCCGACCGAGCCCACTGTACCCTGGCAGCGGGGGCTTCTTGGAAGGCCTGGGTTTAGGGTTTGGGGTTTGGGGTTTGGCGTTTAGGGTGTAGGGTTTAGGGTTTAGGGTTTAGGGTGTAGGGTGTAGGGTTTAGGGTTTAGAGTTCGGGTCTCGGGTTTAGCGTATAGGGCCTAAGGCTTAGGGGTTTCGGACCAAAGCCCATCAACCTTGCCCAAACCTGCAAGCCCCGCCCCCCCTCCCCGAGGATGTCGTGCGGCCAGTAACTCATGGGTTCCCCTACGATCACCCGTGATAATACTACCCCCACCCTGTGACTGAGGCCATTTGGGGAAAATTAAGCCTTCAGGCTGTTTAAGGGTCAGCGTTTAGGGGTTAAGGGGTTTAGGGCTTGAGGGGTTTAGGGGTCTAGGGGTTGAGGGGGTTAAGTATTAGGGTTTAGGGTTTAGGGTTCAGGGTTTAGGGGTTAGGGGTTAGGGGTTAGGGGTTAGGGTTCAGCATTTGGGGTTTAGGGTTAGGGGTTTAGGGTTAGGGGTTTTGATCTTTTGGCGAGGCCTAGGGTTCGTTCTGGTTTTGGGGTTTGGGGTTTAGGGGGGCGGGGGGGGGGGTGGGGGGGGGGGGGGGGGTAAGGGGGGGGTGGGGGGGGGTGGGGGCGGGGGGGGGGGTGGGGGGGGGTGGGGGGGGGGGGGGGGGGGGGGGTGGGGGGGGGGGGGTGGGGGGGAGGGGGGGGCGGGGTGGGGGTTGGGTTTTTTTGGGGGCTTTAGCATTCTGTTCTACTTAGCTTAAGGTTCAGGAAGCTCAAGGGTTCAACGGAGTGAGGGGCTTGTGCGTCAGGGCTTCAAAGCTTTGGGGGGGGGGGTTTAGGAATTCCAGGTGTTGGGCTTGGCTTTGAGGCTTAAGGGTGTTAAAGGGCGTAAGGGTGTAGGACTTAGAGTTTCATCCCCTGGGGTCGTACCCTTGGGTTTGGGGACCATGGTTATAGATCCCTAAAGGGAATATAAGGCCATCTTTGGCGTAGGGGTGTAGAGGTGCACCTACATGGGCTATTATACCCTATAACCCCTTAAAAAGACCCTTTATAGGGTTATTATACCCTATAACCCCTTAAAAAGACCCTTGATAGGGTTATTATACCCTATAACCCCTTAAAAAGACCCTTTATAGGGTTATTATACCCTATAACCCCTTAAAAAGACCCTTGATAGGGTTGGTTAGGGGATTATAAGGCCTAATAGCCCATGCTGGCAGGGTTTTGAGCGTATGAGCAGTCGAAGCCTCTGCCTTGACGTCTGTACCTAAACGGAACCCTGAACCCTGAACCCTGAACCCTAAACCCTAAACCCTAAACCCTAAACCCTAAACCCTCGGAGGCCTTCAGGGTCTCCTGCAGGTTCTCGTTTTCGACCACCTGGGCACTCTTCTTTTCGTCGGCTTCCTGTTCTTGAGGGTTTAGGGCTTGGGTTTGGGCTTTGGGGTTTGGGGTTTAGGGTTTGGAGTTTAGGGTTTAGGGTTTAGGGTTTAGGGTTTAGGGTTTAGGGTTTCGGGTTTAGGGTTTAGGGTTTAGGGCTTAGGGTCTGGGATTTCGGGTTTAGGGCTTAGGGTTTGAGCTTCGGGTTGAGGGTTCCCATACAGTCAAGTACCGATCAAACAAGGAGAAGACCTTCTGAGCAAAAAGGGTAATCCTGAAATCAGGAACCCAAAACCCCAAACCCTAAACCCTAAACCCAAGCCCTAAACCCTAAACTCTAAACCCTAAATCCTAAACCCCCTTAAGGGGTGCGCAGTTCTGCTTTGCAGGAAGCCTTGGCTCAAAAGAACATCGCCCACTCCGACCTCGAAGAACCTGAATAAGTTGCCAGGGCTCCCAAGAACTATCCAAGGGTTTAAGGTTTAGGCTTTATGGTTTAGGGTTTACTAACTTAAGTACTTGGAAGTATGGGGAGTTCTGCAGTGTTCCGCTCGAGATGTGGGCTTAATCCTTAAACTTGGGTAAACCCTAACTTTCAGGGTTCTTCCAGGAGGGGGTTTTCAAGGGCGTAACTAGGAGGTTCCCTACTACTCCCCACTTCCCCCCCTGAGGTTCCCTGGCCCCATGAACCTCCCTCCCTTAAGAACCCTAGGCCCTAAATCCGAAACCATCCCTATTGATCTGCATAAACCCTAAACCCTAAACCCGAAACCCTAAACCCTAAACCCTGAGTCGCGCACGGATTTTCGGACGAAGCCAACCTTGCAAGAGCCAGGCAGCTTAGGGCTTTTCAGGCTAAAGCTTTCGGGGGGAGCGGTCCAGGGAGGGCCTAAACCCAAAATTCCCAAACCCTAAACCCTAAACCCTAAACTCTAAACCCTAAACCCTAAATCCTAAACCCTAAACCCTAAACCCTAAACCCGAAACCCTAAATCCTAAACCCTAAACCCTTAGATCACTCTGAGGATCCCAAGTTTGTGTAAACCCTTAAATATGCAAGAAGCCTTAGATCACTCTAAGGATTCCAATGTTTGCGTAAGGCACAGTCCTTAACCGGTAAGAAGTACTAGGGCCCTTTGGGTCCGGTCGTAAACCCAACCCTGGGCCTAGTCTTGGTTTAGGGTTTAGGGTTTAGGGTTTAGGGTTTAGGGTTTAGGGTTTAGGGTTTAGGGTTTAGGGTTTAGGGTTTAGGGTTTAGGGTTTAGGGTTTAGGGTTTAGGGTTTAGGGTTTAGGGTTTAGGGTTTAGGGTTTAGGGTTTAGGGTTTAGGGTTTAGGGTTTAGGGTTTAGGGTTTAGGGTTTAGGGTTTAGGGTTTAGGGTTTAGGGTTTAGGGTTCAGTGCCCAGGTAGATCTGCCGGAAGTTTAGGGGTAAAAGGATGGACCCCTAGAAGGGTCCCTTAAACTTCTTCCCCTATATACCCCCTATATATATATATATACATATATACACCTTATATAGTCCCTATATACCTACCCCCTATATATATATATATATACATATATATATATATATACCTGATATATACCTTATATAGTCCCTATCCCTAAGTAGCCCCCCAAATAACCCCGAAATTAACCCTAAATCACCCCTAAGGTCCCTTAGAAGGCTCCCTCCTTTAGGCTCTGAGGAAGTACGAAAACGGAGGCTTGCACGGCCACGCAAAGTGTGCGAGGCCTTGATGGATACGGCTGACAGCAAGAACGAAAAGAGAGTTCCACACTTGCTAAGCTTCCTTAACTTCCTACACACCCCAATCCCTAAAACCATTATACCCTAAACACCGAACACCCTAAACCCTAAACCCTAAACCTTAAACCCTGAACCCTGAACCCAAAATCCTAAACATCAAGCAAACCCATCGCCGGGAACCCGGGCCGCTCCCCCCAAAAGGCCGCCGACAGCGCCCACCGCCCCCGTGGCGATGTCGGCCAAGCCCATGTTGTCTGGGCCTTGTTTAGGGTTTAGGGTTTAGGGTTTAGGGTTTAGGGTTTAGGGTTTAGGGTTTAGGGTTTAGGGTTTAGGGTTTAGGGTTTAGGGTTTAGGGTTTAGGGTTTAGGGTTGAGGAGTTTAGGGTGGCTAGGGCCGAGGGTGTTTGAGTGTTTTTAGGTGTTCAGGGTCTAGTGTTTTGGGTGTTTGGGGTTTGGTATGGTACTGTAGGGCTTATGGGCTTGCAGAGTTGTTGGTTTGGGTTTGGGATCCGTGGCCATCCTTGCTTAGAATGCCAGGGACACATCTTCCCCACGCGCCAAGATGTTCCCTCAAACACGAGCCTCAGCCCTTGTCCCAAAAAGGCCCCTAAACCCTGAACCCTAAACCTGAAGCCAACCGAAACCCCAAACCGTGAACCCTAACCCGTGAACCCTAAACCCTAAACCCTGAACCCTAAACCCTAAACCCTAAACCCTTAACCCTAAACCCTAAACCCTAAACCCTAAACCCTAAACCCTGAACCCTAAACCCCTAGTGTTTCTTCGGAGGTTGAGGAGTTGGAGGCGCTTCGGCTCGTGGAGCTCAGGGGATCAAGGGTTAGCGACCCCGCTTTGTTTGGGGTTTAGGGTTGAGGGTTGAGGGTTGAGGGTTGAGGGTTGAGGGTTGAGGGTTGAGGGTTGAGGGTTGAGGGTTGAGGGTTGAGGGTTTAGGGCTAGGGTTTAAGGTTTAGGGCTTAGGGTGTAGGGTTTAGGGCTTAGGGCTTAGGGTTTTGGGTTCAGGGTTCAGGGTGTAAGCATCCCCCCAAGAAAACCCTAAACCACACACAACACCCCCGAAACCGAAACAACACCACCAAAACATCAAAGTACCCAAAGTCGCCTCCAAACCCTACGGCTTTCAACCCTACACCCTAAACCCTAAACCCTCTAAACCCTACCCTAATTCCCTAAACCCTAAGCTAAACCCCGAAGCCCTCAACCCTCTGTAGCTAGACATGGGCCTGGCTCTGGACTCGATCCAACCTTGGGGATGTGGGGCCGCCGGAGTGTGGGTTTGGGGGGTTCGTGGTACTTCTTAGCCAGTTTACCTGTACTCATAAGTGTACTTTAAGAGGCTTCTAAGTGGGTTATAAGTACAGGTAAGGGGAAATCGCAAGGTTCAGGGTTTAGGCTGTAGGGTTTAGGGTTTAGGGTTTAGGGTTTAGGGTTTAGGGTTTGGGAGGGGTAGTTTAAGCACGCCCTGATCCCTCATGTGGGTAGTCTCCAGTCCCTTTTGGGGTCCGATTTTTCTAGTGCGGCACCCTTGATGGAAGGACCCCAAAAGGGACCCTAATTTGGAGAACTACCCATGTAGGAAGCCCCGAACACTATGCAAGCCCCAAACCAGGAAGCCCTAAACTACCCCAAGCCCCAACAACCTATACTCGAAACCATGAATCCTAAACCCTGTACAGCTACTGGAAGCCCCCCCAAAACTCTGAAACGATCATACGAACTTGAAAAACGAAAAGCAAACATGAACCACACGCACGAAAACCCTACGCGCACTTAGCGAAAGAAAACCCAAAGCTCCCCAAACGCATGCCAAAAACCCAAAACCATGAGCCTATAAGCCCAAGCACCCTAAAGCCTGAAAATAAACCCTAAGCCCCCAGCGCCCTAAACCCGAAGCCCTAAGCCCTAAGCCCTAAACCCTAAACCCTAAACCCTAAACCCTAAACCCTAAACCCTAAACCCTAAACCGCAGGGCGCCCCCGCGCTGCTGAGGTTGCCGTTCCCGAACTTCTGGCGCAGGCGCTCCCGTGCCGCTTCCCGGAGTCGGGCCTCTTGGGTTTAGGGTTTAGGGTTTAGGGTTTGGGGTTTAGGGTTTAGGGTTTGGGGTTTAGGGTTTAGGGTTTAGGGTTTAGGGTTTAGGGTTTAGGGTTTAGGGTTTAGGGTTTAGGGTTTAGGGTTTAGGGTTTAGGGTTTTAGGGTTTGTGGTTTAGGGCTTAGGAGTTTAGGGCTCTGAGGGGTTTAGGGCTCTGAGGGGTTTAGGGGCGGGTGGCTTAGGGCTCACAGCGTGTAGGGTTTAGGGTTTTGGGGCCGCCCAAGGTCCAGTGGGCCCCACTTGGAGGTTCATGGTACTTATTAATCAATTATGCCTGGGTTTCGGGTTTAGGGTTTAGGGTTTAGGGTTTAGGGTTTCGGGTTTAGGGCTTAGGGCTTCGGGTTTAGGATCCAGGGTCTGTACTTTTAACTGCCCCCCCCCCCCCACTCACCCCATGAAAGACCACTCCCCTCAAACCTTAAACCCTGAACCCTAAACCTGAAGCCTGAACCCTAAAGCCAAAAAGTCTAAACCCCGAAGCCCCTGCGGGGCTCACATTTCCGCGTCAGTTGAACCTACTAATTCCTCAAGAACCCCAAAAGAATATTAATGTAACCCCCCCAACAGACAACAAGGACCCTGAATAAAACAAGACCCCAAACAGTCAGGCAGGGAAGGGGTCAGGAGGTTGAGTGTTGTATTTCAAACTAAGAACTTGGACCTGAAAACCATTAAAACAAATAGTCCCGGCCCGAAAACTTTTCATTATAGCGGACCACCAAAACATAGGGTCAAGATGCCGAAGAAAAACTTTTCATAATAGCGTCACACTAGAATACTGCGGGTGCAACATTATTATCTTTTATTCTTTTGGGATTCTTAAGCACATAATAGGAACTTGCCTGTCGCTCGTTGTACTGCTCCGTCGTCTCCCCTGGTAGAGGCCTGGGGCATGCGAGGGTTTAGGCTTGAGGGCTGAGGGCTTGGGGTTTAGGGGTTTACGGTTTAGGGTTTAGGGTTTGGGGTTTAGGGGTTTAGGGTTTAGGGTTTGGGTTTTTGGTTTATAGGGGTTTAGGGTTCAGGTTCAGGGTTTAGGGTTCAGGGTTTAGAGGTCTGAGGGCTGCCAGCACTCCAGCTAAGTCTTGCGGACCTTGCGCTGGCCGAATTCCGGCAAAGGAAAATCGGGAGGAACATTGCCGTCCGGAAAATCCTTCAAAGGGGCGTTACAGGGCGCGTAGCGACTGCTTGCCTGAAAAGGCCCTCTGGCCAGCAAGAGTCTGATGAAAAAGCTTCACTGCCCTCGCCTAAATCCTTCGCCGCACTTCTGTACAAGGGACATTTCGTCCCCCCCGAACACGTGGCCGATTCGGCACACGCACGCGGGCACGGCGGACCACGCCGCACACGACCTTTGGCAGAGAACCACGTGGCGTTCCGCTCCGCCTCGGTCTTCCGTGCGAATATACGTGCAACCCAGTGCAGGTGGTGATGCGGCACGAATTCAGCGCCGCCGCCTTTCGATCGCCACATGCGATACTGTTTCAAAAGGCGTTGGCGCTCCTTAACTAGGTCGGCCAGGCGAGCGCGCATCTCGACCAAGTTTTGGCCAGGAAGCAAACGCTCGCCATTCGAATTCTTTAATTCCGCCTCCCGGATCAGGTGTAGGCCCTGGCAACGGCGAGCAGAGGAAGGCAACGCAGCTCCAGGATATTTACCCGTTAGGGGCAGGTGGTGCAGAAGCGCGCGGAACGAGCCTCCTCGATCTTGAGCTGCAGGCTGGTGAGTGGGTGGTCGAGCCCTTCCATCTTCTGGAGGTCTTAGTTGCACGGACAGGTACGCAACTTCTTCCAAGAATCGTGCACGAGCATGTGCAAAAACGAGTAGCCACAAGTTACGCCGAGCCGCCCTCCTCATCCTGATCCGGGGCCCCCGCCGCCTCGCCCGCCGGCGATTCCACGGGTCCGACACCCGCAGCCTCCGCCACGTAGTCCTCCTCCTCCTGTCCCCTTGGAATCGCGCGGCGGGCGCGCTTGCTCCGCTTGCCGCCCTTTCGTGTCGCCTCGGAGTTCCAGCGAAACAGGACGACGCCAACCCCAATGCACGTAGACAGACATCTGACCACAAGGACCAGGACAGATTCTTGCAGACAAGTAGCACGACGGCGGCGGCGGCCCTTTCCTGGAGGCGTCTGCCTCCTCGCCTTCTCCGGCGCTTCCTCCGCTACCTTCGCAGCCTCTGTCGCCGCCTCCTTCTCCTTTGCCTCCGCCTGCTACGAAGCAATGGACGCGACAATCGAGCAAAACCACTATAGAAATCACTGTCGCAACATGCCCCGGGTCCTCCGCGACGTCTTTGAGGTACATGGCACGCCAGCCCGCCCTCATGTTGTCGTAGTCCTACGCAAGAAACAAACACGGACCCACAGAGACGACCTGCAGCGGACGCAGAACAACATCAGCGAGAAACACTGCAAGAGACATGTCTACAAAAAATGTGAAAATTCGCCACGCTTAGCACAAGATATGCCCATGAAAAAGCGCGCCTCTTGCCAGTCGAGATCGATTGGCCGCCGGGTCGTCGCTTTGCGAAGTTTCCAAGGCCCGCGGGGAGGCTGCGGCGGCGTGCGCTTGAGGATCCGCTTGATCACCGGCTTAGGTGGCGGGTTGATCTCCAAGCGCACGTGCTCCGCCACAGCCTCCTCCGCGACCACTGCTGCTGCTGGCGCGTGGCTGTCCTGTGCGTGTGGAAAACATGCAGCGCGTGAGCGCAATGACGCGCCCGAGAAACCAGAGAAAATGCAGGGAGATAGACAGCGCTAGCAAAGACTTCCTTCCCAACACACGACAACAAGCGCGCTGCACCTCAGGAGGAGCTGTCGGAGCGCAGCAGGCCAGCTCCTCAGAGGGCACGCGATCGAGCGACATGTCTTTACAAGTATAAAATAAGCAGAGAGGAGTAATGGAAGGAGAACCGCGAAAAGAGAGGACGAGTCGATAAGGGGAAGCAGAGGTGTCTCCTCCTGGGACAGCTTGCGCAGCCCGCGACGCCCGGCGACGAGCAACGAGGACACCTCCACGGCGGGGCGGGCTGAAGCCATGGCTGCGAAGGTAGCGGAGGGGAATAGGGCGCGAAGAAGGCGAGGAGGCAAAGATGCAGGCTACCAGGCAGACCCCCAATGGAGCCGAAGAAACACCGCAAATCATGGAATCCTCAACGCCAACTCTCATGGACTGTGTTGCACATGGAAGACGCACGCAGACGAGCCGACCTTCCCTTCACGCTCTTTGTTTTGCCACTCTCGGTCGTCCTGCGCCATGCACGAATTCAAGCGAGTAAAACAAAAAAGGAAACGTGCAGACGTGCAAGGAAAAGCTGGAGATTCAAACATGGGAGAAAAAGACTAGCACGTGCGAAATACCTGCGAAATAGACCTTGTCCGCGTGGCAGTCGTCGGGGTTGAGAGTCCTTGCCGCAAGAGGAAACGGCAAGGAATGGCTGGGTCCTAAACAAGCACGTCGACCGCAAGTTTATACGCGACAAAAAAAAGGAGGCGCTCGCGCGTCGCCTTGCCCGAGGCTCCTGAACGTTCCGTGGTCGTGCCCACGTCGCGTCGATGAACGTGTTCTTGTAGTTCCGCACCTTGGTTGTGGCACGCGGGCACAAAGTGCCTCCGGAAAGACATGCTCGGGTGGAAAAAAGGCATGACTGCAACAGAATGTCACACGCAGCCAAACGCAAGCTGTTCCTCTCCTGCCCTTGCCCTCTCTCGTTCAAATTTCCCTCCCCCCGCCCCCAAACCCCCCCCCCCCCCACCTTCTCCTTGCCCCTTTTCTTCTCTCGCTATTCAAAGAATAAGAAAGCTCCTTTACCCGCGCGCAAATTCCGAGGTCCGAAATCCGAGAGGTACCACGGCAAAAGAAGGGATATGGCAATTTCTTTGTATTTTGTTGATTAAAATAATGCATTATTTTAATTGGTTTTTTAAGGCCTGCGCAGCGTCGTGGCAAAGGTGTGGGCCTCGGAACCGAAAGGTCCTAGGCTCGAATCCCACCTGAGCCGAAAGAATCAATTTAAGTGCATTTTATAATTAGAACCCTAGGTTATTTGAAGTCATTTCATCACTTTAATTGCTTGAACTAATCAAATGAATCAAAGTAGTCAAATCAATTCAAATAGCCAAGTACAAAAACTTAATTAATAAAATGCATTAATTTAATCAACGGATACGACAATTCCTGTATTTTGTTAATTAGTTTCATGTATCAATTTAAGCAATTTTTAAAGGCCTGCGCGGCGTCGTGGCAAAGGTGTGGGTCTCGGAACCGAAAGGTCCCAGGCTCGAATCCCACTTGAGCCGGAAGAATCAGTTTAGTGCATTTTTAATTCATTAAAACCCTAAGTTGCTTAAATTCATTTCATCACTTTATATTGTTTGAATTAATCAAATGAATCAAGGAAATCAAATTAATTCAAATAACCAAATAAAAAAAACCTTAAATAAGACAATACATTAATTTAAGCAACGGATACACGAACCTTCTTTTTTGCGGTAGAATCAATTTAGTGCATTTAAGTTCATTGA
>CAJNDS010002705.1:167500-187500 GCA_905221605.1 Symbiodinium natans | reverse complement strand
ATCCCTTAAAGAGTATTCTCTTAGAGCCCTAAAACCCTAAACCCTAAACCCTAAACTCTAAACTCTAAACCCTAAACACAAAATGCCTTGTTTACTTAATTGTAAGGGGTTTGTTTGTTACTACACACTAAACACTGAAGCCCTAAACCGTAAGAACCAGGGTTTTTCGGGTTGGTTTGGGGGGGTTTTAGGCTTGGAGCTCAGGGCTTCTTTGCGGTTTTGGGCTTGGAGCTCAGGGCTTCCTTGGGGCTTTGGGGGTTGGTGGTGGGTTTAGGGTTGAGGGTTGAGGGTTTAGGGTTTAGGGTTTAGTGTTTAGGGTTTAGGGGTGTAGCCTCCGAGGTTTACCCTTTATCCGATCAACCGCCCATACGCACCTAAACCTCTACCTACAACTAACTCCTGCCGAGTACCTACTGCTCAGTACCTGAAACACATAAGTTGTAAAAGCCCTAAACGCTGACACCCAGACAGGGCATGGGTTAATCTAAGCTGCGTAAGCCCTAAGCCTCTCAAACCCGGGAACCCCTTCAACACTCAGTGGCATCTATGTTTAGGGTTTAGGGTTGCTGCTTGGGGGGGACATCTTTGGAGAAAATGTCTTTCAATTTCTTGGCCCTAGGGCTCGGGGGCTTCTAGCTTACGGGTCAACGTTCAGCCCAAGCCTTATGTAACCATAATTATAGCTGAACTTATAAGCCCCCTAAGTCCCCTAAGTAGGTTATAAGTAGACTTATAACTGCGGCTTCCCATGAACCTGAAAGTAAACCCTAAAACCCAAAACCCTAACCCCCCCCCACCCCCCCCGAAAGATACGTCTGAGTCTCAGGCTCCGCACCCTGCGCCTCGGAAACTCCCGTCACTGGGTCAAAGCCTTGTGCGGAGGCACCCGGAAGGGCTTAGGTTTTAGGGTTTGGGGTTTAGGGTCTAGGGTTTAGGGTTTGGGGTTTAGGATTTGGGGTTTGGTGTTTAGGGCTTAGGTTTAGGGTTTAGGCCTCTAAAGGAGCCCAAGACACGTTGAGCAACAGACTTGAAAGCATCGGAAGGGAAGGACCCTGCCCCGATTATAGTCCCTACTAAAGGACTGTTAGTATAAGGGGGGATATCCCAAAGATCTCTTTCTAAATTACAGGTTGAGGGTTCGAGATCAGCCAAGTCAAGAAAGGTTTAGGGTTTGGGGTTTAGGGTTTAGAGTTTAGGGTTTAGGGTTGAAAGCCTAGGTTCTTTCCGTGCTCCTGGGTTTCTCAGTCGGGCATGGAAAGCTGTCGAAAAACTTTGGGTCAGGTTGTCGAGTATAGGGATTGGAGTTCAACCCTTGACCCCCTTCGCGATGCAGCCCGCAATCGCCGAACTCTGAAACCCCCCTTAAGCCGTTGAACCCTGAAACCATTGGGTCCTTAAAAGGGAATCTCTAAACCCTTCAGCCTCTAAACTTTAAATCTAACAAGCCCTACATCCCGCAGAATCCGAAAACCCAGCGGACACAAGCCCTGGAACCACCCCCCCCCCACCCCCCCCCCACCCCCCCCCCCCCCACCCCCCCCCCCACCCCCCCCCCCCCCCCCCCCCCCCCCCACCCCCCCACCCCCCCCCCACCCCCCCCCACCCCCCCCCCCACCCCCCACCCACCCCCCCCCCACCCCCGCCCCCCCCCCCACCCCCACCCCCCCCCCCCCCCCCCCCACCCCCCCCCCACCCCCCCCCCACCCCCCCCCACCCCCCCCCCCCCCCCCCCGGCCCTCTAAGCTGCCAGCGCCCAGGATCGGGTGGTGGCTCGGTCTTCCCTTCTAGGAGGCGGCTGAGCCGCTCTTTAGTAGTACGCCGCTCAAGAGAGGTCTGGATTGAAACCGGAGCGCCCACTACCGCTTCAGGAATATAGTTTAGGGTTTAGGGTTTGGGTTTAGGGTTTAGGTTTTAGGGTTTAGGGTTTAGGGTTTAGGGTTTAGGGTTTAGGGTTTAGGGTTTAGGGTTTAGGGTTTAGGGTTTAGGGTTTAGGGTTTAGGGTTTAGGGTTTAGGATACCGCTTCAGAAAAAGATACCTTACCCAAAGGCTCCTATGTAGTACCTTTTTGGGGGGTAGTATACTATAGTCCTCTATAGCTAATTAACCCAAAAAGGAACTACATTGGAGCCTTTGGGTAAACTATACAAGGATCCCTATACAATCAACGGTATACCCCTGATGAAGAGGGATTGGGATCTTTGGGCAGGGTTTACGTTTAAAGGACTTAGGTTCTGGATGTAGAAGCACAGGGCCTTAGGGCTTTTTAAAACTCATTTCTTCCCCTATCAGCACGCATCCGCAACACGAAGCTGCGCGGTGCGATGGCGCTGACTCCGGCGCTGTCGATAGTGAGGAGATTAGGGTTTAGGGTTTAGGGTTTAGGGTTTAGGGGTTGTAGGTTTCAGGATTTAGGGTTTAGGGGCTTTAGGGTTGAGTGGTCACTGCCACATCGCGCGAAATGAGGCCCAAGAACGTCGAAATGGACATCATAGGAATGCCAACTTGGGACTTGACCTTCATTCCCGTGAGAATGTTCGGTACCACCGTCCAGGAGCGAAGATCAGAATAGCCGAAGGGTTTAGGGTTTAGGGTTTAGGGTTTAAGGTTTAGGGTTTAGGGTTTAGGTTTTAGGGTTTAGGGTTTAGGGTTTAGGGTTTCAGGCCTAGGCTTTCGGGTGACCCAAGAGTAACCTGGGAAGACAAGGGGTGTCCTGTTGATTTTCAGGGGGCTGATAAGGGAAACTAAACCCTAAACGAAAAAGGAATAAGGGCCTAGTCTGGGTCCTCGAAAACTGGAGACAAAGCAAACCAAGTGATTCAAAGTCATCATTGTCGTAAACATGACACCAAGGTAGCGAGAAACGAACTTAAACCCCATAAAGGCCTGCTTGGTGTTGTACTTCACATGGATCTTCATGCTTTTCGTGATGCCACGCGCCTCCGGGACATTTCTGAGTCCCTACCCCCACCCCCCCCCCCCCACCTGAAGCCGCTAAAGCCCCAAAATTCTAAGCCCCTAAACCCATTGCTTCCATGGGCTATTATAAGTTCAGAGCTTCGGATCTACACTGAGAAGATAAAAGGGATAAAAGGAAGAGGTCTTCTTCTATATAGAAAGGAGAAATGCTCACCCCAAGGCCACCCAAATACTACTCAAAAACAAACCCTATACCCTAAACCCTCAAGCCAACCAAAGCCGTTTGGGTTTATCATGGGTTTTCCTGCTACCCCTCCCTCAAAACTACCCCCCCCTAGGTTCCCCCCTTAAATAACAACCCTAAACCCTAAACCCTGAACCTTAAACCCTAAACCCGAAACCCTAAACCCTTTTTGGAATGTTTTTGGGTTCAGGTTTCCAAGGTCAGAAGGAGCCACGGGTCGAGCTGCTGAGAAGCCTCGGCCATGAAGTGAGGCTTCACTTTGTCGCCGCCTTTAAGGCTGTGCCCCACGGGCCTAAACCCTAAACCCTAAACCCCAAATTCTAAACCCGAAACCCTAAACCCTAAACCCTAAATCTGGGGGCCCTTCGCCGCCCCGTACCGCAGTCCTCTGGCAGCTCGTCCCCGACCCAGCACAGCCCTCACCTGCTCCATCTTGGGGATCTGGCATGCATGCGGGTAACATTCTTCCCGGAGGTCAAGCTGAATTCCGTCGGGTGTTTAGGGTTTAGGGTTTAGGGTTTAGGGTTTAGGGTTTCGGGTTTCGGGTTTAGGGTTTAGGGTTTAGGGTTCCAGGACCGACGTCCTTGCTCAACAAAAAAAGTCGGGTGCAGGAGCACGTCAATGTCACGAGTGTTCTGGAAGTCAAGTTTTTGCGGCCGCCCTTGGAATCGGATTTGAAACCGCGCTCGTGCAATCGGGGTTCAGAGACCTGGGTTTAGGGCTCATAGGGTTTCGGGTTTAGGGTTTAGGGTTTAGGGTTTAGGGTTTAGGGTTTAGGGTTTAGGGTTTAGGGTTTAGGGTTTAGGGTTTAGGGTCTAGGGTTTCGCATTTAGCGTTTAGCGTTTAGCGTTTTGGGTTTAGAGTAGTTTCATGGCTTAGGGTGTAGGATTTCGGGTTCAGGGAACTTAATCTAGGAAGACAAAGGGTGCCCTTCTTGGTACAAAGGTCGAACCCCAAACCCTAAACCCTAAACCCTAAACCCTAAACCCTAAACCCTAAACCCTAAACCCTAAACCCTAAACCCTAAACCCTAAACCCTAAACCCTAAACCCTAAACCCTAAACCCTAAACCCTGACCCTAACCCTAAACCCTAAACCCTAAACCCTAAACCGTGGGTGTGAGCAATTGAAGCAAGCCACAGCTTTTGTACACCGAAGTTCTTGAACCATAAGCCCTAGACTCGCAAACCGGTTTAGGGTCTTGGGTCTTGGGTCTAGGGTTTCGGGTTTAGGGTTTAGGGTCTAGGGTCTAGGGTCTAGGGTCTAGGGTCTAGGGTCTAGGGTCTAGGGTCTAGGGTCTAGGGAACCATATTAGGGCATTTAAGGGTTTATAAGTGGGCCATACGTACAGTTCATTGGTTGCTAAGCCCCATGAACCTCCAAGTAGGGTTTAGGGTCAAGCCCTGCCATACCACATCTCCTTGGCTTCGGGTTTAGGGACTCAAGGCTTCGGGTTTTTCGACCCCCAGACCGACCCCCAACGCTCTAAGGCATCTGAATATGGGCCCTTTAGGGTTTAGGGTTTAGGGTTTAGGGTTTAGGGTTTAGGGCTTAGGGCTTAGGGCTTAGGGCTTAGGGCTTAGGGCTTAGAACCCTTTACAATAGGTGAGGCGATCATGATAAGGGACCATGTAACTTCCTTTAACCCGAAACCCTAAACCCTAAACCCTAAACCCTAAACCCTAAACCCTAAACCCCAAACCCTAAACCCTAAACCCTAAACCCAAAACACCATGTACCTACCCTTAGAAACACCTCAAAGAAGTCGATCAGCTTCTGATTTCCGCCGGACTTCTCCTCAGCGGAGCCATGCTTGGAAGCCCTGCTTAAGCTTAGTAGGTTTAGGCTTTAGGCTTTAGGCTTTAGGCCTTAGGCTTTAGGCTTTAGGGCTAAGGGCTTAGGGCTTAGGACTTATGGTTTAGGGTTTCGGGAACCCTCTTCTTCGGCTTCTTGGGCTTCCCATAGACGGCCCGGAAACAACTAGCTTAGGAGTTTAGGGGCCCGTGCGTGATAGTCATAGGGTCCTTAAAGGTGGTTTTGCGACTAAGCTTGCAAGGTTGGAGTTCAAGGCTACAGAGCTTCCCCAGCTTTCGGCACGCGCTTTGGGAGTTCACCTTAAGCCCGGAAAAAAAAAAAAAAAAAAAAAAAAAAAAAAAAAAAACTGTTTCGGGTGCCCGTCGTCTAGAGGCCCCAATTCAAGGACAAGGAGGCACCCTAAACCCTTATATAACCTCAAAACGAAGCTCGCCGCACCTTGGAAATGTCTGGGGCCCCCGCCCAGTGCTTCGCAATACTAGTAACCCTGCACCTTAAATCTAAGGTTTTAACCATGAACCCTTAGTATGGTCCCTTGCATTTGTTTGTAGGGATCCGAAGTATGGGCCCTTGAGCCTTGTTATGTATAGTGTATATAAGGGCATTTTACAAGGGACCCACATGAGGGGCCCAAAAATTGAAGCCCTAGATTAAACCTTGCACCCCAAACCTTGCTCTGCGAGAACTTGCGGGGGTTTAGGGGTTTAGGGTTTAGGGGTTTAGGGTTTAGGGGTTTAGGGGTTAGGGTTTAGGTGTTAGGGTTTAGAGGGGGGGCTCTTACCTGGGATGCAACGCGCATTCTTCCACTCGAAGATACTTTTTGAACACGCGCTAGGCTGTCCCCGGGAACACAACAAGGTGTCCCCTATGGGCAGTGTGGAGGGTACAGTAACAGCCCCTTGTTTTAAACGCCATCACCAAAACCTGAACCCCAAAGCCACAGCGATACACGCCTTAGGGCCCGCCCCAAACGTAGACTTCGGTACCAGTTAACCTCCATCTAGAAGCTACTGGCGTACTACGCCTAAACCTGAAGGTTAAGAACTACGAGCATCACAGGGCCCCTGAAGCAGTACCCAAGAATGCGCGACCGAAAGTAGTAAGAAGTGTGCGAATATTGGGGGGGGCGGGGAGGAGGCCTCTTCGACCCCCTTAACACCGACCCCCCCCCCCAAGGCCCCCCCGTCCCTCTCTCCCCCCTGCCCAAACCTCCATCAGACCCCCTAAACCCTAAACCCTAAACCCCAAGCCCTAAACCCTAAACCCCAAACCCTAAACACTAAACCCTCAACAGCCTTTTTTGAAGTACACTTGCTACCAGGGCTCCATGGCCGCAATTTGCTTCTCCGTCCACGAATCCATCTGGATGGACCGAACAAAGCTCAGGTGCACCTGGGGGGACGGGGAATCTAGGGTTTAGGGTTGAGGGAATTTAGGGTTTAGGCAGTTGAGGGATTTGAGGGTTTTGGGGTTTGGGAATTCAGGGTCTAGGGTTTAGGGATTAGGGTTTAGGCAATTCAGGGTTGAAGGAATTTAGGGCTCAGGGAAACCTGGGGTTGAGGGATTTTAGGGTTCTAGGGTTCGGGAAATTCGGATTTGGGAATTTAGGGTTTGGGATTTGGGGTTTAAGGGAATGTAGGGTTTTGGCTTTAGGGTTTAGGGCGTGGGAATTTAGGGTTTAGGGTTTAGGGATTTAGGGATTTCGGGTTTAGGGAATTTAGGGTTTAGGGTTTGGGAATTTAGGTTTAAGGTTTGGGTATTTAGGGTTAAGGGTTTGGGAATATAGGGCTTAGGGTTTAGGGCTCAGGGAATCTCGGGATTTAGTGTTTAGCGTTTAGGGTTTGGGAATTAGGGTTTAGGTAGGGTTTAGGGTTTATTAATCAGGAATTCGGGTCTAGGGTTTGGGGTTCACAGTTTGGGTTGCAGGTGCCCCCCTAAGGGGTTTGGGGGATTTAGGCTTCAGGCCTTGGGCCGAAGAGTAACCCGGGAATGAAAAGCGTGCCCCTTGTGGATTGAGGGGGCTTCTAAGGGAACCTAAACCCCAAAAAAACCCAAACAGAAGAAAGGAAAAAGGGCCTACGCTGGGTCCTAATCATCGCTAAACCCTAACCTCAAGGGTTGGGTTTAGGAAGGGTTCAGGGTTTGCGTCTAGAGTTTGGGCAAAGGATGTACCCCAAAGAGGTGTCCTTAATATACTCCTAAATGCGGCCCTTCTATTCTCTTAGAGGATCTTTGAAAACAGTGTCCAAACGGAAGGGGTACAACCTTGGGGGTTCGAGGTAGAGTCCCCCCCTACACCCTAAACCCTAAACCCTAAACGCTAAACCCTAAACCGTAGGCCACCAAGGCTTCTCGGAGGTGGCAGACAGTCCCCAAAGAGCCCAATACCCCGTAGATGCCTGACCCCTTAATTAAGGAATCTTCCTTAGATCAGATTAATGATCGCTTTATAATTTAAGGTATATTCCTTAATTAAGGAGTATTGGGCTCTCTGGGTCCAAGTTTCTCGAAGTAGCTCCGATCCAACTTCACAAGAAAGCTCCCGGTTCGACTTGTGGGGTTTGGGGTTTAGGGCGTAGGGCGTACCCCTGACCCCAGAAGTCTCAGCGATAAATGCGGAAACCCTACACGCTGAAGCCCGAAGACCCTGCAAAAAATGTGGTGCAAGTGAGGTTGTTTGATTTTACCTCCCACACGGTGGGCTCTATTGCTCCAACATGCCTCTAGGGGGTTGTCCGCAGTTTAGGGGTTGTGGTAACTAAGTTGAGCCCAAAACCCTAAACCCTAAACCCTAAACCCTAAACCCTAAACCCTAAACCCTAAACCCTAAACCCTAAACCCTAAACCCTAAACCTCCCGCACGCATGCCTTATCGGCAAGCATGCTGAGGTGGGCACACCAAGGCTTCGATGCTGGCCGGAGCATTCCAGGCACATGAGGCTGCCGTACGTAACACTGGCCTCGCGGGGTTTAGGGTTTAGGGTTTAGGGTTCAGGGTTCAGGGTTTAGGGTTCAGGGTTCAGGGTTCAGGGTTTAGGGTTTAGGGTTTCGGGGTTTAGGGTCGAGAGGGCTCAGGGTTTAGGGATGAGCGTTTGGATTGCGGGGAACTTGGCTCAGAAGCCTCCTGATGAAGGGGAGCCCTGAAACGGGGAGAGGCGGAATGGGAGCGGCGGAGAAGGGGGAGGGCGAGAGGGGAGGGCCGGGGCAGGGCTCGGAGGGGTCACGTGAGAAGCTGAGGCTTTTAGGAGGTTGAGGGGGGGTTGAAAGTTAAGTATGAGGTGAAAGGTCGCAACAAGAATTCGGTCCAATCGAACAAATCTGGTTCACCCTCAGTTTTTCCGAACCTCAGCCCTAAGACCACAACCCTCTCATCCTGAAGCAGGTAGTATGGGGCTAAACCCTAAACCCTAAACCCTAAACCCCAAACCCTAAAAAGCCCATGAACCCGTGAGGGCAATAAGACTCCCTTGAGGCTCCTAAGACCCCTCTTAGGATTTCGGGTTGGCGGCATCCGGATTTCGGGCTTTTGGGTTCGTGGCTTTCGGGTGTTCCGGTCTCGGGGTTTGAGGGTTAGGGGTTGAAGGAAATGCCGTGCGCCTTTATGGAAGAGGGGAGGACGATTTTAGGGCCTGGGGTTTAGGGCCTCAAGTGTTCCAATTCACTTCGTGGCTGAAGGGCTGCTAACGGCTTTGAGGGCTTGGGGGGTTCCCTCTGCCACTTGGGTCCAAAAGTTGGCAATCGGGGGACTAGAAGTCCAGGCATCTATCCTATCCCAACAGCCCTTCACCCTAAAGTGTTTTCAAGGCTCACGCCCAGGCCCATGTACAGCACCCTAAACCCCTAAACCCTAAACCCTAAGCCCCAAGCCCTAAACCCTGAACGATCATGAAATAGAAGATTTCCGGGCCCTGAAGCCCAACGATAAAGGCTGAGGGCTTAGGATGTGGGGTTTGGGGTTTAGGGTTTAGGGTTTAGAATTTAGGGTTTAGGGTTTAGGGTTTAGGGCTAGAACCCCCGGCAGTTCGCCGGCCCAAGGCCCGGGCCCATTGCGGGGCGTTGTTGTTACAGTCAACACCTGGAATGCCCCTAAACCCTAAACCCTAAACCCTAAACCCTCAACCCTCAACCCTGGATATTCGGGCTTGGGCAGCTTTGGGGCCATACTTGGAGGTTCAGGGTACTTTCAACCCATCATAACTGTACTTCTAGCCCACTTACAAGCCCCTCAAGTGCCTGAATATGCTGTTCACCAAGTCAAGTAGTTTGGTAAAGGTTCTGTGGGGCTTGGAGCATATGACCATTCCAAGACGAGGTCTACGTAGGGCTTTGTGTTGAGGATCTTCACCCCTTAAAAAAATAAACTCCTTGAGCCCTATTTAGGGTTCAGGGTTTAGGGCTCAGGGTTTTTTATGCCCTGAAACGCTGGACACTGCGAACCCTGAAACTCAGGCGCAGGTTGCGGGCCTACTTGGAGGATGGGGTAAGTAGTGTTCTAACAGGAGATCACTCCGAAAGAGGGTCAGGGCAACCCTAAACCTTAGCTCTTCTCGGAGATTCGGCACTTCTGGGTCGTTTGGGGCCTGTCTCAGCAGCCCCCGCCAAATAGGTTTCAGAGTTCTTAGGGTGTAGGGTTTAGAGGAGTGTTTGTGTGTATATATATATGTGGCCGAGACCTTTAGGGTCTATTTGGCCATTTCCTTTATACTTAAGTACACAATCGTCTTAATCCTCTGTCTCTTACTAAGCTGGAAGAAAGCTTTTATTGCTGAGTAGGCATGAGAAACCAGGCTGTATTTCCGATAGCAAATGAAAGGTGGCCCTTAAAACTTTAATGGGCATGACAGAGCTGCTTTATCTTTTAGTAAGACATGCACACGTCTCTTTTTTCACTTCTTCATGAGACATGAGACAGGTCCTCTAGGTCTTCAGCAGAAGCAAGATAGTTTCTGTATCTCTGCCTTTTGTACAATGGGACATGAACAATCTCGTTTATCTTCTAGGAAACGGCTATCTCTTAATAAAAATGATGACAGATAGAGCTCTTTGTTTGTTGCAAAAGAGCTCCTCTGCCCTTAGTAAATTCAAAAAGCTCGTTTACCTCTTGAAAGCAAATAGGGAGCTACTATGATTCGCAGGCTCCTCTATCTCTTTGCAAGAAATGAGATCGTTCTCTACCTACCGCTTGCGAAAGAGCTCCTCTACCTCGTAATCAAAACTACGGAAACTCCTATGGCTCTTAATGGGGCATGGCAAGCTCCTCTACGGCTATCTTTTTTCGGAAAAGAGGGTCTCTACCAAATAGAAGGTCGCGAGAGACATCCTTTATCGCTTAATAGGAATGACAGAGGTCCTCTACCTCACGTTATGAGCGGAAACGAGAAAGCGCCCTTGCCTCTTATGAAAGGGCTCCGCCACCTCCTAATGCACAATGAGCAAGCTCTTCTATCCTTTTCGTCAACAAGTCATGAGAGGGCTTCCGTCCTTAACTCTTTTTTAGGAAATGACAGAGCTACGAAAGAGCCTTTCTTCTACTTGAAAAGTGAGGACAGGTTCTCTAGCGATTAATAGGCAATGAGAGAACTTCCTTATGTGTCTTCAATGAGAGAGCTCCTTTATGTATCTTTAACTCTTGCATGAGAGAGCTCCCCTATCTCTTTCTAGGAGTGACAGAGCCCCTCTCTCTCTTTCTATGAACGGGAAATGAATGGTGCTCCTGGCCATCGGACGTGACAGAGCTGCTCTATTTTGTAGCGGTGTCTAGATTTCGCCCTGTTACATGAGGCAGCTTCTCAGCTTCTTCTCTAGGCCTTAATTGGAAACTACTGTGCCTTCTTAAGTGGATATTAGAAAGCACATCTATCTTCTAGGAAATGACAGCGCTCCTAAGAAACAGTGACGCCCCATTACCTTGAACGGAACGAGAAAGCTACTGAGGGGTTGGGGGGGGGGGTGGGAGGAGCGCTTTCATTTCCCATAAAAGATGGAGGGGCTTTTTCATCAGGGAAAGTGGGGGTCCTTCATGTTCCGCTCGAAGATAGACGAACTCCCTCATAAGAGAATGAGCTTCCTATCAACCAAAAGATAGAGGAGCTGTCTCACAAAAGATACAGGAGCTCTATGACCACTCCTCTACTGCTTGAGCTTCAGCACCTCTTCAGGGAAAGAAAAGAGCTGCTGCATGTTGTAGAGGTAGCTCTGCTATCATTTGCTAAGAAATGAAGAGCCCCCTCTATCTCCCAACATAACAGGAGAGAGCTCCTATAAATTCTCAAGACATGACAGGCAGGGCCCCCCTGCCTGAGACGAAAGAGCTCCTCATCACTCAATAGGCAATCACAGAGCTCAAGTGCATAAGAAAGCTTCTTGATCTCTGGAAAGGCTTCTGCGAGAGCTCCTCTATTCCTTTCTAGGAGAAGCAGGAATGAGAAAGCTCCTCGGGGCGCGTTTTCCTTTCCTAAAACAAGACGAGGATCTTTCAGTTCCTACGCCGAAAAGCAGAGATATAGGAGCTATCTCACAAGAGATTCAGAGAGAAAAGCTCTTGTATCTCTTATGAGAAAGCTCTGCTATCTTTTAAAAAATGAAGTGGCCCCGGAAGCCCCTGTGTCTCTTCAATCAAACACCCTTCAAAACAAGTGAACGACAGAGCTCCTCTGCCTCTTGCGAAGGAGCTCTTCTGCCTTTTGAAAACTCACAAAGCTCCTTTACCTCTAGCAAAGAAATGGTAGAGCTCCTCGATCTCTGTCTTTTACATGGTATAGAGCTTGGCTCCAGAAAACGCTATATCTCTTCGCAGGAAATGAGAACGTTCTCTACCTACCTCTTGTGAAAGAGCTCCTCTCCTCGTAATCAAAACAGCGAAAACTCGTTTCGCTCTTCCTAGGGAGCGAGCAAGCTCGTGTTTCATCTTTTTCAGAAAGAGCGCCCGTATCATGGTCACGAGAGACCTCTGCCCTTTACGAAAGAGCTTTCTTCTGCTTGAAGAAGTGAGCCCCTTTCTCTTCCTATGAATAGAAAATGAAGGCGCTCCTCTTAGTCGGACATGACTCAGCTGCTCTATTTTGTACGAGACCGTGAACAGCTTCCTGTTTCTAAGTTTCGCTATGAGACATGAGAGAACTCTAGGCCTTCATAGGAAACGGGAGATCATCTCTATCTGTGCCTTGAAAAAGTGGACATCAGAAGGCACATTTATCTTTCTAGGAAATGACAGCACTTCAAAGAAATTCTGACGCCACATTACCTTTGAAAATGGAATGAGGCAGCTACTGGGCAAAAAACGCTTTCGTTTCCTGTAAAGGATGATGGGGCCCATTCATCAGAGAAAAAGGTCCTTCATGTTCCACTAGAAGATACTCTTTGAGCTCTTCAGGGACAAGAAGAGCTGCTGCGTCTTTGTTGGAGGTGGCTCTGCGATCTTTTCGTAAGAAAAGAAGAGCCCCCTCTATCTCCCAACACAACATGAGAGAGCTCCTACAAATTCTCAAAACGTGACAGGCAAGGCTCCCCTGCCTGCGACGAAAGAGCTCCTCATCACTCAATAGGCAATCACAGAGCTCAAGTGCATAAGAAAGCTTCTTGATCTCTGGAAAGGCTTCTGCAAGAGCTCCTCTATTCCTTTCTAGGAGAAGCAGGAATGAGAAAGCTCCTCGGGGCGCGTTTTTCCTTTCCTAAAACAAGACGAGGATCTTTCAGTTCCTACGCCGAAAGGCAGAGATATAGGAGCTGTCTCACGAGAGATTCAGAGAGAAAAGCTCTTGTATCTCTTATGAGAAAGCTCTGCTATCTTTTAAAAAATGAAGTGGCCCCGGAAGCCCCTGTGTCTCTTCAATCAAACACCCTTCAAAACAAGTGAACGACAGAGCTCCTCTGCCTTTTGCGAAGGAGCTCTTCTGCCTTTTGAAACTCACAAAGCTGCCTTTTGAAACTCACAAAGCTCCTTTACCTCTAGCAAAGACATGGTAGAGCTCCTCGATCTCTGTCTTTTACATGGTATAGAGCTTGGCTCCAGAAAACGCTATATCTCTTCGCAGGAAATGAGAACGTTCTCTACCTGCCTCATGTGAAAGAGCTCCTCTCCTCGTAATCAAAACAGCGAAAACTCGTTTCGCTCTTCCTAGGGAGCGAGCAAGCTCGTGTTTCATCTTTTTCAGAAAGAGCGCCCGTATCATGGTCACGAGAGACCTCTGCCCTTTACGAAAGAGCTTTCTTCTGCTTGAAGAAGTGAGCCCCTTTCTCTTCCTATGAATAGAAAATGAAGGCGCTCCTCTTAGTCGGACATGACTCAGCAGCTTTATTTGTACGAGACCGTGAACAGCTTCCTGTTTCTAAGTTTCGCTATGAGACATGAGAGAACTCTAGGCCTTCATAGGAAACGGGAGATCATCTCTATCTGTGCCTTGAAAAAGTGGACATCAGAAGGCGCATTTATCTTTCTAGGAAATGACAGCACTTCAAAGAAATTCTGACGCCGCATTACCTTTGAAAATGGAATGAGGCAGCTACTGGGCAAAAAAACGCTTTCGTTTCCTGTAAAGGATGATGGGGCTCATTCATCAGAGAAAAAGGTCCTTCATGTTCCACTAGAAGATACTCTTTGAGCTCTTCAAGGGCAAGAAGAGCTCCTGCGTCTTTGTTTGAGGTGGCTCTGCGATCTTTTAGTAAGAAATGAAGAGCCCCCTCTAAATTTTTCAAGACATGACAGGGCTCCCCTGCCTGCTACGAAAGAGCTCCTCTGTAGCGAAGTCTCGAAAGAACTCAAACAATTGAGAGGCTCCTCATCACTTAATGACGGATCTCAGTCGCTTTTTTTGGCATAAGAGGGCTTCTGGATCTCTGGAAAATGTTCTGCAAGAGCTCCTCTATTCCTTTGTAGGAGAAGCAGGAATGAGAAAGCTCCTCGGGACGCGTTTTCCTTTCCTAAAACAAGACGAGGCTCTTTCAGATCCTATGCCGAGAGGAAGGAGGTCTCCCGTGTCCTACCAGAAGGTAGAGAACCCCCTCATGAGCGAACGAGTTTCATATCAATTCAGAGATATAGAGGCTGTCTCACAAGAGATTCAGAGAGAAAAGCTCTTGTATCTCTTATGAGAAAGCTCTGCTATCTTTGAAAATAAGGTGGCCCCCGAAACCCCTGTGTCTCTCATACACTTTTAAAAAATTTGAACGACAGAGCCACTCTGCCTCTTGCGAAGGAGCTCTTCTGCCTTTTCTCTGGAAACGAAACGGTGGAGCTACTCGATCTCTGTCTTTTACATGGTATAGAGCTTGGCTCCAGAAAGCGCTATATCTCTTCGCAGGAAATGAGAACGTTCTCTACCTACCTCTTGTGACAGAGCCCGATGAAAAAGCAAGCTCTTCTATCTTCTCTTCTCGTCAACAAGTCATGAGCGGGGGGGGGGGGGCTCTCGCCCTTGCCTCCCTGTTAGAAAATCGCAGAGCTCCTTTGCCTCTTACGAAAGAGCCTTTCTTCTGCTTGAAGAAGTGAGCCCCTTTCTCTTCCTATGAATAGGAACTGAAGGCGCTCCTCTTAATAAATCGGACATGACTCAGCTGCTCTACTTTGTACTAAACCATGAAGGGCTTCCTGTTTCTAAGTTTCGTTATGAGACATGAGACAGCTCTAGGCCCTCATAGGAAACGAGAGAGGGTCTTTATCTGTGCCTTGTTAAGTGGACATCAAAAAGAAATGACAGCGCTCCTAAGAAATAGTGATGCCCCAATATCCTTGAAATGGAATGAGAAGCTACGGGGGGGGGGGCTCTTTCATCAGAGAAACAGGAGGTCCTTCATGGAATGAGTTTCCTATCAACCAAAAGATAGAGGAGCTGTCTCACAACAGATAGAGGAGCTCTACGAAGCAGGCATGAGAAAGCTCCTCGGATTGCGGTCTCCTTTTAAAAAAAAAAAAACGAGGCTCTTTCGGTTCCTATGCCGAGAGAGAGGCCGTCTCCCGTGTCGGCCCCTGTCTCGAAGATCTCAGGCCATTTAAGGAAGTAAATGAATTTCTTTAAATGGCCTGGGATCTCTGAGAAGGGGCACGATTTAATTCATGGGATTAATTTAATTCGGGGCCTTGTCCTGAGAATAAAATGAATTAAACGAATTAAAGGAATTAAATCGGGCCCCCCGTATCAGAGATCCCAAGCCATTTAAAGAATTAAGTGAATTAAATGAATTACATGAATTACATGAATTAAATGAATTAAATGAATTAAATGAATTAAATGACTTAAATCGGGCCTCCCCGTCTCAGAGAACCCAGCCCATTTAAAGAATTAAATGAATTAAATGAATGAAATGAATGAAATGAATTAATTAAGTAATTCATTTAATTCATTTAATTCGGGGCCTTGGCCGGAGAATTAAATGAATTAAGTGAATGAATTAATTAATTCATTTAATTCGGGGCCTTGGCCGGAGAATTAAATGAATTAAATGAATTAAATGAATTAAATGAATTAAATGAATTAAATGAATTAAATGAATTAAATCGGGCCTCCCCGTCTCAGAGATCCCAGCCCATTTAAAGAATTACAAGAATTAAATGAATTAAATGAATTACATGAATGAAATAAATTAAGTGAAGTAATTAATTAATTAATTCATTTAATTCTCCGGCCAAGGCCCCGAAGTAAATGTATTACATGAATTAAATGAATTAAATGAATTAAATGAATTAAATGAATTAAATGAATTAAATGAATTAAATGAATTAAATGAATTAAATGAATTAAATGAATTAAATGAATTAAATGAATTAAATGAATTAAATGAATTACATGAATTAAATGAATTAAGTCGGGCCTCCCCGTCTCAGAGATCCCATCCCATTTAAAGAATTCAAAGAATTAAATGGATTAAATGAATTAATTACTTCATTCATTGAATTCATTTAATTCGGGGCCTTGGCCGGAGAATGGAGAATTAAATCGAGCCTCTGGACGGGAGATCTCAGGCCATTTACAGAATTCAATGAATTAAATGAATTAAATGAATTAAATGAATTAATTAATTAATTCACTTAATTCATTTAATTCGGGGGCTTGCCTGGAGAATTAAATGAATTAAATGAATTAATTAATTAATTCATTTAATTCATTTAATTCGGGGCCTTGCCTGGAGAATTAAATGAATTAAATGAATTAATTAATTAATTCATTTAATTCATTTAATTCATTTAATTCATTTAATTCATTTAATTCATTTAATTCTTTAAATAGCCTGGGATCTCGGATAAGAGGGGCCCGATTTAATTCATTTAATTCATTTAATTCGGGGCCTTGCCCGGAGAATTAAATGAATTAAATGAATTAAATAATTAATTCATTTAATTCATTTAATTCGGGGCCTTGCCTGGAGAATTAAATGAATTAAATGAATTAAATCGAGCCTCTGGACGGGAGATCTCAGGCCATTTACAGAATTAAATGTATTAAATGAATTATATGAATTAAATGAATTAATTAATTAGTTCATTTAATTCATTTAATTCGGGGCCTTGCCGGGAGAATTAAATGAATTAAATGAATTAATTAATTAATTCATTTAGTTCATTTAATTCGGGGCCTTGCCTGGAGAATTAAATGAATTAAATGAATTAACTAATTAATTCATTTAATTCATTTAATTCATTTAATTCTTTAAATAGCCTGGGATCTCGGATAAGAGGGGCCCGATTTAATTCATTTAATTCATTTAATTCGGGGCCTTGCCCGGAGAATTAAATGAATTAAATAAATTAATTAATTAATTCATTTAATTCATTTAATTCGGGGCCTTGCCTGGAGAATTAAATTAATTAAATGAATTAAATCGAGCCTCTGGACGGGAGATCTCAGGCCATTTACAGAATTAAATGTATTAAATGAATTAAATGAATTAAATGAATTAAATGAATTAAATGAATTAATTAATTAATTCATTGAATTCATTTAATTCGGGGCCTTGCCGGGAGAATTAAATGAATTAAATGAATTAATTAATTAATTCATTTAATTCATTTAATTCGGGGCCTTGCCTGGAGAATTAAATGAATTAAATGAATTAACTAATTAATTCATTTAATTCATTTAATTCATTTAATTCTTTAAATAGCCTGGGATCTCGGATAAGAGGGGCCCGATTTAATTCATTTAATTCATTTAATTCGGGGCCTTGCCCGGAGAATTAAATGAATTAAATGAATTAATTAATTAATTCATTTAATTTTAATTCATTTAATTCGGGGCCTTGCCTGGAGAATTAAATGAATTAAATGAATTAAATCGAGCCTCTGGACGGGAGATCTCAGGCCATTTACAGAATTAAATGTATTAAATGAATTAAATGAATTAATTAATTAATTCATTTAATTCATTTAATTCGGGGCCTTGCCGGGAGAATTAAATGAATTAAATGAATTAATTAATTAATTCATTTAATTCATTTAATTCGGGGCCTTGCCTGGAGAATTAAATGAATTAAATGAATTAAATGAATTAATTAATTAATTCATTTAATTCATTTAATTCATTTAATTCATTTAATTCTTTAAATAGCCTGGGATCTCGGATAAGAGGGGCCCGATTTAATTCATTTAATTCATTTAATTCGTGGCCTTGCCCGGAGAATTAAATGAATTAAATGAATTAATTAATTAATTCATTTAATTCATTTAATTCGGGGCCTTGCCTGGAGAATTAAATGAATTAAATGAATTAAATCGAGCCTCTGGACGGGAGATCTCAGGCCATTTACAGAATTAAATGTATTAAATGAATTAAATGAATTAAATGAATTAAATGAATTAATTAATTAATTCATTTAATTCATTTAATTCGGGGCCTTGCCGGGAGAATTAAATGAATTAAATGAATTAATTAATTAATTCATTTAATTCATTTAATTCGGGGCCTTGCCTGGAGAATTAAATGAATTAAATGAATTAACTAATTAATTCATTTAATTCATTTAATTCGGGGCGACTTGGCTGCAGAATTAAATGAATTAAATGAATTAATGTATTGTGTCCAAATAGACCCCAAAGGCCCCTCTCACATATATATATACACATATGTTCGTATATGTGTATAAATAAACTATGCATATATATATATATATGCTCACCCCCCCCCCCCAATGGACCCACCGTGGGTGGCAGCCGAGTCCTAGCCAGATCAAGGGAAAAACAACAAAACAAGAAACTACCAAAAAAACAAAAAACCAAAAAAACCAAAAAAAAACAAAAGAACCAAAAAAAACAAAAAAAATAACATCTTTTCCAAAACTTTGGGGCTGGGGCCTCCAAAAGATGGTTTTTGGTTTTCTCGTGAAAAAGATTGTTTTTTTGGTTCGAAACCATCTTTTTCTCGAGAAAAAGATGGTTTTACCAGTAGAAGACCTCCAAAAACCATCTTTTTCTCGAGAAAAAGATGGTTTTTCGAAGGATGGTTGCTCAAAACCATCTTTTTCTCGAGAAAAGGATGGTTTAGAACAAAAAAAATCTTTTTCTCGAGAAAACAAAAAAAACCAAAAACACAAAAAAAAAAAAAAAAAAAAAACATCTTTTGGATGCCCCAGCCCCATAGTTTTGGAAAAGATGTCTTTTTTTTTTAAGTTTTCTCGAGAAAAAGATGGTTTTTTGGTTCGGAACATTTTTTTCTCGAGAAAAAGATGGTTTTGAGAAAACCGATGTATACCTGCAGGTGCTAGATCCCTATAGGGTGCTAAGGTTCTGACCCTGAAGGGTTTAGGGTTAAGGCTTAAATGCCCTCTAGGTTTAAATGCATAAGTCTTAAACCCCAAACCTTCAAACCTTCATCCTATGGGGTTTGAAGGTCAAGGGTTTAGGCTTGATTGCCGAGGGCTTTAGGGTCCTGACCCTAGAGGGTTTAGGGGTAAGGAATAGATGCCTAAACCTTAAACCCTTAAGGTTTAAACTCTATGGGCTTAGGTTTAAATGTCTAAATCTTAAACCCTAAACCTTTAAACCTTCACACTACAAAGTTTAAGGGTGTTAAGGGTGACAATTTAATTACATACTTAGGTTTAAATGCCTAAATCTTAAACCCCAAACCTTTAAACCTTAACCCTATAGGGTTTAAAGGTTAAGGGTTTATTGTTAATTGCCGTCTTAGGTTTAAATGTCTGAATCTTAAACCCTAAAACTTTAAACCTTCACCCTATAGGGTTTAAAGGTTAAGGGTTTCGGTTTAATTGCAAGCTTAGATTTAAATGTCTAAGTAAAGAATCCTAAACCTTTAAATCTTATCCCTATAGGGTTTAAGGTTAAGGGTTCAATATGAACTGCCGGCATAGGTCGAAATACCTAAACCTTAAACTTAAACCCTAAACCATAACATATCTTCACCCTATAGGGTTTTAAGGTTAAAGGCTTAGCGTTAATTGCCGGAATCGGTTTAAATGCCGAAATCTTTAGCCCGAAACCTTTAAACCTTAGCCCAACAGGGTTTAAAGGTTAAAGGTTCAAAAGTAATTGAAGTCTGAGATTTACATGCTTAAATCTTAAATCCTAAACCTTAAAATCTTAACCCTACAGGGTTTAAACGTTAAGGGCTTGGCTACAGGTTTAAATGGCTAAATCTTAAACTCTAAGCCTTTAAACCTTACAGGGTTTAAAGGTTAAGGGTTTAAAATTTGTTGCAGGCTTAGGTTTAAATGCCTACATCTTAAACCCTAAACCTGTAAAAATCTTAACCCTATAGAATTCAAAGGTTAAGGGCTTAGGGTTTAATTGCCGGCATAGGTTCAAATGCCTAAATCTTAAACCCTTAACCTTGACACCTCAACCCTACAGGGTTTAAAGGTTAAGGGTTTTTTTTGCAGGCTTAGGTTTAAATGCCTAAATCTTAAATTATAAACAAAAGCCAACAGAAAGAAAAACCCTCCGTGTGTGTGAGAGAGTGAATTAAGGAATACAGTCAATTCCGGTCACCGGAAAATCACCAGACAGCATAGGTTTTATCGGTATGTGTCCATTGGGCGGGGGTGACCATATATATATATATGTATATATTGATTTAT